>CAMZMU010000050.1:30680420-30884080 GCA_947311845.1 Poa pratensis
ACTTTAGTAATTTGCTCCATTTGAGTTTGAACCATACTAAGATGTTTAACTAGACCTTTAATGTCATTTACAGTTCTTACCAAAACATCTTGCAAATTACTAATAATACGAGAATTTTCTAACAGATGATTTTCTACTCTCATATTAAAATGCTCCTGCTTAACAATAAAATTATCAAGTTCATCTAAGCATTGATCAGGAGGCTTACCATAAGGAATATCACCAGCATCGAAATATTGTAGAGAGTGTACCTCAATTGAAGGTGGAGGAGTCGGCTTACATAAGTCTTCTATTGGAGGTAAATTTTTAACATCTTCAGATTTAATACCCCTCTCCTTGAGAGTCCTCTTGGCTTCTCTCATTCCTTCATTATCAAGTTCAATAACACCTCTCTTTCTTGGTGTAGGCACTGGCGCAGGCTCTGGTGTGGGAGTGGGTTCAGCTATAACCCAATCTTCATAATTTTGGCTAATCTTAGCCATTAATTCCTCAGCTTCATCTGGAGTTCGTTTCCTGAAAACACAACCAGCACAACTATCCAGGAATGTCCTAGATTCATCGGTTAGTCCATTATAAAATATATCAAGAAGTTCATTTTTAGGTATATCATGTCCAGGTCGAACTCTAAGCAAATAACAAAACCTTGACCAAGTTTCAGAAATATTTTCTTCCTGCAATTGCTTGAAGTTAAAAATTCTCTGCAAAGCAACATGTTGAACACTAGCAGGATAATATTTATGGAAGAAAACATCAACCAATCCTAAAGGATTTTTAATACAACCGGGAGACAAATTACCAAACCAAGCTTTAGCATCGCCTTTCAGAGAGAAAGGAAAAATTTTGGTAACAAAATAGGTGCGCAATTTAATATCATCAGAGAACAAACTACTTAAAGTAGATAACTTGTTCATATGTTCCATAGCACTTTCATCTTCAGCACCACAAAAAGGATCTTTCTCTACCACAGATATAAAGGACAAATCCACAGAAAAGTCATAATCCTTATCAGTTATACGAATAGGAGATGTTGCAAACTCAGGATCAGCAGACAATTTGTAGCTAACAGTGTGTTTTTTCAGAAAATCCATTATAGTGGCAGAATCAGCAGAAGAGTCAAGATTCCTGCATTTTTCAGCAAAAGCTTCATCTACTTCTATATAATCTTCCTCGGGGTCATCATCATCGATGAATTCCCTCGACTCAGGAGAAGCAACAGGTGTGACAACATTTTCATTAGGCATTTCAGAATTTTCAATAAGTCTAGACCTAGCAATCGTAGCATCTAGAAAAGGACCTAACGAACCAGTTTCACTAAGCACAGTAGAAGCATCATCAAATTCATCAGAAACAGTTTCAGATTCAGTAGTGCCAACACGCGAAGCAGGTGCGTGTGGCGGTGTAACCAGTTGATTAATAACAGATGGTGAATCAAGAGCAGCAGCGGAGTTCAGAGCCGTACCTTTCCTTGTAGTGGATGGCAGAATAGCCACCTTCTTGTCATGAGTTTTCCCCATGATAAATGGATTGCAGCAAAGGATATCACTTCCAGATGAACTTATAAATAAAGCTATGCTCCCCGGCAACGGCGCCAGAAAATAGTCTTGATGACCCACAAGTATAGGGGATCGCAACAGTCTTCGAGGGAAGTAAAACCCAAATTTATTGATTCGACACAAGGGGAGCCAAAGAATAAATATAAGCCTTAACAGATGAATTGTCAGTTCAGCTGCACCTGAAAGTAGACTTCCTCGACACAGATTATCAGTAGCAACGGTGATATAACAGCAGTAGTAACAAAGTAATAGCAGCAACAGTGTAACAAAGACAGCAGCAGTAATTTCAGTAAACAGCAGGATTAAAAGTACTGTAGGCATAGGGACGGATGTACGGGCGTTGCATGGATAAGAGCGCTCATGTAATAATCATAACTCAGGGCATTTGCAGGTAAACAATTATAAAAGCATCCTAGTACTAGTCAAACATAGGCATGTGTTCCGTATATAGTCGTACGTGCTCGCAATGAGAAACTTGCACAACATCTACTGTCCTGCCAGCCCGTTTGCAGCGGGGCCTCAAGGGAAACTACTGGCAATTAAGGTACTCCTTTTAATAAAGTACCGGAGCAATGCATTAACACTCCGTGAACACACGTAATCCTCAAGTCAAAGCCATCCCCTCCAGTTATCCCGGTTGCTGTCACTCCGGGGCCTCGGGTTCCGGACAATAACAGGTGAAAACAACTTGCAGATATGATCTAAAACATAATTATTCTCATGCATCAACAACATGTTCAGATCTGAGATCATGGCACTCGGGCCCTAGTGGCAAGCATTAAGCACAACAAGTTGCAACAATGATAAATAGCACTAACAATGGATACTAGGCACCATGCCCTAACAATCTGGCAACTTATTACATGAACAATCTCATCCAATCCCTACCATCCCCTCAGCCTACAGCAGGGAACTACTCACACATGGATGGGGGAATCATTGATGGTTGATGGAGAGGCGGTGGTGATGACGATGGTGATGATCTCCTCCGAATCCCCGTCCCGGCAGGGTGCCAGAACGGAACTTCTGATCCCCGGAATAGAGATCGCGGCGGCGGAGCGTGGATGTGTTTCGCGAAATATGGTCGAACCCCCCTCGATATTTAGGTCAAGGGCAATATATAGTCCAAAGGGGAGCGTCGGGGGGCGACCGAGGTGGCCACGCCACACTTGGGCGCGGCCCCACCCCCAGCCGCGCCCAGCTATGGCGTGGCTGCCTGGTGTGGCCTCTCCGACTCCCCTTCTGGCTCCGTGGGTCTTCCGGTGAAATATGACGATCGCAATTGTTTTCGGAGTTTTTCTCGAAAGTTGACTTTTCTGCACAAAAAGAAGACACCAGGGCAATTCTGCTGAAAACAGCGTTAGTCCATGTTAGTTGCATCCAAATCATACAAGTTAGAGGTAAAACAACAGCAAAAGTGTTCGGAAAAGTAGATACGTTTTGGACGTATCAGCACGGCGCGCTTCTTCCCCGTACGGAGGAAGAAGAACACACAGGAGAAGGGGAGATGGGCTTGATAGGCTGGGCCGAATGTGGCCTTTGGCCACTTCGGCCAGGCTTTACCCCTTTTTGTTTCCTTTTCTGGTTTAGCTTGTAAAACCAAAAAGAGTTAAATTTGAAGTCCAAACCTTTTGAACAAAGTAATTTACTAAACCAGTTTTACTGGCAAAACTTGAACAAGATTGTAACATCACAAGGTGAACGGTTTCATTTAAACGTCACCTGTGAAAAACATACAAATCTCCTTTTGTCCAAAAACATAAATCATTCTGAAGCCATATAGGCCAAAATGTACCTATAACATTATATAGCGATGGTAAAAACCCTTTAGGACTACCAAATAAATTTTGGAACAACATTTAATCCATCTATCTAACTTTAGTGAACAAAAAATTAAATTTGAAGGACATATGAGTTTGTATTGTTGAATCTTTGTACCCCTAGATCTCTCTGGTGACAAGGTTATCGCTCCATAATTTAAATCATCTAATTAAAATATTTCTCGATGAAACTCCTTGAAAAAAGAGCCATAATATTATGCTTAATAACATCCAAAAAATCTGATAAAATTCAGCTCATAAGGACATGTGGCTTCCTTCAGTTCCATTTGGAATACTGACATTTTTTACTTCTTCCATTGTCTAAAAAAATACCTTTCCATTGTAAAATTAGAAACTAAAACTGCATTCTCCTCGGCGGAGACTTTTGGAATATCATCACATTGATGTCATCAAATTCGATCACCACTATTTGGAGTCATTGACATGGTGTAACCACTGGATAGACATGAAGGAGATATGCCCTAGAGACAATTAATAAAGATATTTTATTTTCCATATCTCGATTGTTCATAATATGTTTTATACCATGTTATAACTGTATTAAGCGGAAACATTAATACACGTGTGTATGTAAACAACCAGGTCCCTAGTAGCCTCTTTACTAGTCCATTGAGATCAACAGATGATCAAGATTTCCTGATCATGGACATGGATGTCAATTGATAATGGAGTCATATCATTAGGTGAATGATGTGATGGACGCACACCCAATATATAGGAGAACGTAGTACTCAAACCTTCGACCGTGAGATCTATTTAATCACTATCTCTGGAGGCTGCCTTAATTGCATCAAACGTCATACTTTAAATAGGGTGACAATAAAGGTGTCGCATATCAGGTATCCGAAGGAATAGGTTGAGGTGTATGATCAAGAGCGGGATTTGCCAATCCATATAGCAGGATAGATACTCTGGACCCACTCGGTGAGATTGCATCAATGAGCTTGAAAGCATGTGACTAGGTCACAAGGATGTAATATCACAGACGAGTAAAGATAGTATTATCGGTAACGAGATCGAGCTAGCTATCGCGATACCGGAGCTCGAGTCTCGGACAAACTAAGTATCGCCAGCCAAAAGGTGTGAGACTTGACGTTTAAGGTTCAGACAACAAAGATATTCGTGGATGCACAGGGACTATCATGGGTTTCTAGATCCCGCTGTTAGTCATTGATCGGAGACATGTCTCGATCATGTCTGGAGTGATCCTGAACCGTAGGGTGGCACACTTAAGGGAAGACGACGGTTTAAATTAGATTGGATATCGAAGAGAAAATTGAGAAGGGTTTCTGAATGGTTCCGGGACATATCGAATAGAGTTTGGAGGGCAACAAAAGATGTTTCGGAGCCGGAATAAATTAAATAACATGTATTTAATATTAATTAATGTAATTAATGATTAAATATATTTTATTTTATTTTGAATTTTTAAAGGCAGCCCACCTAAATGGGCTTTGACCGGAGGTCAAAGGCCCATTTGGGGGGGCCGCACCCCACAAAGGGGAGGGAGGCCCGCCGGCCTGGGTGGGCCACAAGGGGCCCACCTAGGGCCGACGCACCACCTAGTGCGGCTGGCCATGTGGGAATAGTCCCACATGGCCAAGCCACCAAGGTTAGCAGCCCTCCTCCGCCTTTATATAGGGGTGCCCTTTGCCTTTAGAAAATGCATCCTTCCTCTCTTTCTCTCATCCGTTTAAGACGTGACTCCGCAATTGGAGTTGCGCACGGGTTGAGGGAGTTCTCTCCACCATACGCACACCGCTGTGCTGCTGGGTCCAAGTCTTCTGCTTCACTGGAACCGGAGCCCGGGGGTCGCCGTCTACACCGTACGTGTGTAGAGCTACGAGGTGCTTCACTTGCGGCACTTGGAGGAGTTCATCTACTCGACCTTGAGGTCGGCTACGTCAGCTTCGGGAGCATAATCCCCGCTTTTCGGTCTAAGGGTATGTACATCGATCTTCTCTGTTACTCTATATCTGCATAGAAATAGATCTTGGCTATTTAGGTTATCGTTGTTAGGAATTTTTTTTGTTTTCTACATACGATCTCCTTCAAGACCTGCATTGCGCATAGACCATGATTTCGGCAATTTGCGATAGATGGTGCGCATCTACCACGAAAACACCAAAACCCACCAAAATACATGATAGATGGTATCCATCTACCACAAACGACGGGGTAAATCGTGGCAAAAGTCACCTTTTCTTATAATGTGACATTCCAAAAAGTCTAATAAATTTCAGCTAGGAAACTAAGGACTTGGGGCTTTCTTCAAATTCCATTTGGAAAACTGCAATTTATACTTTTTCCACTGTCTCGCAAAGGAAAAAAATCTTCTTCCACTGTTAATTAGAAGTGAAAATCACATTCTCCTCGAAGGAGACTAGCACAATATCATCACATTGATGTTTGTGAACGAAAACCTGAATATCATCATGATGACCAAAAGATCCTTGTAATTTTTTTAATTGTTCGTCCCCTCAATAATTTTTTTAAAACCTTGAGTATTTAGCTTGCTCAAGTTTGAAAATTGTTTGTTTGCAATGCCTACCATTGGCCACTAAGTGAAAATATCTCGAATTATTATCACTTTTTTTTACAATTTGTACAGTGGCCCTCTGCCTCCAATAAATTTCTTCTTCGCGTAGAAGGACCACCACATGCATGCTCATTACACCAACGTCTTCAAATTTTGAAATACGCGAAGTTCCAACCATTTTATTAAGATCACCTATGACTTCATGAAGCGTTTTCTTCTCTTTCCTAAACTCCCTGTTCATATTCTTCATCCATCCACATGATGGTGTCAATCATAGAAATTGAATTTGGGTGGGTAGATATCGCTGGATAAATTAACTTTGCGTACCCGTCTAACTAGGTATCAATATTCCTTTTCTTCGTTGGTGTCGGGTCAGTCTATGCGCTGCTGCTTGCGCGGGGAAGGAATTAAAAGGGGCAGAATTAATTAGGTCTAGGCAAAAAGAAACGAAAGGGTCGACGTGACGGCGTTCGTGTATACAAGGCGTTTGTCAAGACATAAATAATGCAGTTGTGCAGTGTACTACGATGGATGGATGTGCACACGGAAATGATTCACGTAAAATTATTAGTACTAGCGTGTTCATTGATTCTAGATCGACTGCTGTAGTAGTACGTATAGCTAGGCCACTGGTGAAGATGGGCACCCTTCTTAATTATGGCGCGAAAAGACTAGGCCTACTGACGGATCTCTTCCTGTCTGAATTAATTCGGTCACACTCAGTGACAGGCCGGGCCGTATTTGATTCTTCGAATGGCTTTATTTTAGGGTGTGTTTTGAACTTTTTATTCCATCACATGAGGACTTAATTTGTCGCAGACATCTGAGGATATACATACACAAATTATTAAACATGGATAAAGAAGCAAAAAAGTTTTATTGGACGTGTGTATTGTGTTCTCGATCTTGGACTATTAAATTGGCCAAGACATGGTATCGAAACAGAGTGATCAACAAAAGACATTGCTAAACTCTAAAGTTATGTCAAAGGACTCTAATTAAATTCGTCATCTCAAGCTCGGTCAACCTCATCATGGTTCGCAAAATCAAACTGTTTGTCTATAGATGAATATAAATGGCACTAGCTCGGCATAATGTGTTGTATCTACAATGCAGCGGGGCATGGAAGTACAAAATATGGCTTTTGTCGTCATGATGAGATAATAAAATACTTATCATTCCAATGTAAGTTTGCTCGTTCTATGGGGTCAGTCATCCAAGTAGTTCAAGCGGAAATTCAAATTGGCTCCCGAGCTCACATGCTCCTGGTAGCATAAAAACTAGAATTAAAAAACAAATAAAACATTTTAAAAAGGTCTCAAAAACATTGGAGACGAACATATACCAATATTATACATACGTACCAAGTTTCGTGGTGAAATGTTATCTGGATTTTTCTGTGAAAAAAAGACAAATCAGTGGCCAAAACGGGATTTCAAATATTTGTTAGAGCACTGGTTTTGTTACTTTTGCACAGAGCACCACACATGTCATTTCATCACGAAACTTCAATTATTGATAAAACATGTATATGTTCATCGCCAATTTTTTCAGATTTTTTTAAATGTTTACTTTTTTCATTTTTTATTCGACTAGGAGCATATGAGCTCGGGAACCAAAACGCCTTCCCACTAACTTGTACCCTTCACGTAGTATTGCAAACATTTTTGGTAACTGACTATGTGGTATTGATCAGAAGTAAAGAGTGTTTCTTAGGGTGGGCTACTTGCCATAATATGGTCGCTTTGACTACGTATAAATGACAAGATTTTACTGGTAAGAATTTTTCTATTATGCAGGTCATCTACCGGTCTACACATATGCTTCGTTTATGGTCCTCTCTACAACTAGCAGTTTCCGTGTTAGCCTAATCCAACTAAATAACATGACATCAAAATTTCAAAGTTTAACTATAGCATAAGCAAACTAGACATATGATAAATAAGTATGCAATAACCTAACACATCTACCAAAATTGCAGATGCAATAATCATAGCAGGAATTAACAGTAGAATGTGAATAACTTATGAGTTGTTGAAAGTATTACCAACAATGACGATGTCCTAGTAGTAGTAGCCGCAGCCTCGACGTGCGGCAGCAATGGCGAAGACGATAGAAACATCATTGGTGGCGTTGCCAGACATGGTGATGAAGTTGAAGGAAACATATGTAATCGATATAGGTGAACGTGCGAGTAGCTGCGTTGAGACGCTCCCCAAAAAGTTTAGCGCATCTCTCCGATGCAGAATCAAAAGAGGCAGGGTTCCAAAGATCTGATTTACCAATTGGTCATGCACGCGGTCGGTGGGATGGACTAATCGAGAGAAGCACAATAGGATGTAATGACAACGATGTAGCAGAGCGCGAAGAGTCAGATGATATCTAATAGCTGACGGCGGCTAGGGTAGGATATTCTGGTAGGACGTAGGAAGTGATCTCCTAAATTTCTCCAAAAAAAAGGATAGTACAAACACAAATATAATTAGTGCAAGAAAAATCAGTCCATATTGTACATTTATATTTGCATTTATCTCTAGGCTTGCCAATTGGATCGCTAAAACAATTATCATGCGGGAGCGACTAGGTCTCACTCGAGTGAGAATTAAGTTACTCTCACTTGGATGACCCCAGCCACTTACATGTGCAACTGAGAATTTTTTAATTGTAACTCACGAATCACGATGCAAATCTGATGGGATAAAAACTGAGTGAGCTCTAAATTAATTTTCACTCGAGTGAGGAATATCAAAACCGTTATCATGCAGTCTACTCCTCATGCTCATCATGCATATGCATATACACAATTCCGATATTGTTACATAGAAGTGATGCATGACGCATGCAAGGTCAACGTCACGTGAAGATCGAGCTTACGTTGATCATTCATCTGACTTCATTATAGTCTTGGCAAATTGGCTCACGTCATATAAGATTAAGTAATATACATGGCCGCGTGCATATATATACGGATTCACTGGACGTACTGTACGCAGTTCATTGGACCAGCATTGGATTTGACATATACTAGCACTTATGAAAGGTAGACTAGCTTGGGGCACTTATGAAAGGTAGAGCGAGGACGTCGGATTTTTCAAAAGGAAAATCTGACGGCCATAGGAGTCGTTGCTATGATCAAGGCTGATCTAGATCTTCTACGGATAGCCCAGCAACCTTAGAGACCAAGTAGATCATGTGTTGAGTGGTCTAGAGACCGAGTAGATCATGTGTTGAGTGGTCTTGTGTGGAGTTCATTTTTGCTACTCCGATCCTTGTACTTGTAATCGGGTTCTTTTCCCCCTACTATAATGCAAAAGCAGAGCACCTGCTATTACCGTCAAAAATAGTAACTTATTAGATGGATTCGTTGCAGGCTAGCTGTGATCAAAGCAATATTTTCAGAGGCTGATCGAGAGAAAATGTTGACTGGATGTGTTGTTCGCGACTGCAGAAATGATTAAGCTCGTTGCATTATCACTAGGCGAGGCATACTAACGGGACTGTTGCTTTACCCTGCTAACGATCGTCGATCGATGATGTTGAATCAGAAAGTGTTTGTGTCCAATAATTACGCAAGACCCAAGGCGCGTCTTGACTTTGTCATCAGAAAATCTTCTTCAGGCTAAGTCAATAAATAATCTTTGATAGTTAGAAATTAAGGTAGAGACATAAGTAGACACAAAGTGATGGAGAAATGTGTACGACCTCATTATGGCGCCAAGTTCAAACCCAATTATCTGAATCTGATCCAGACATCATCGTCGGTCTGTCCATCGATCCAGAGAACTAGCAAAGGCCCCTAAACATAGGTCAACTTGCATTGCAAACAATATGCGCATAACTAAAGTATTATCGATATCCTTTTTAAACGGTGTAAAGAATTGCCTGATAGGTTGATATTTTGAGACCAAACACGGAGTGACCGAAGCCGAAAGGGAAAACCCAGTCTAGCGAGGGAGAACTAAGCAATTATTACCGCCAAATTTTCTGCACCCGCAATTTCAATGCATCCCCTTCATTTGCTTGATAGGTTGATTTATTTTACGGTGCATGAATGCAATATCGGCCATTCATTTAGCCTGATTGAAAGGCACGGATACGAGACACTGTCTCATATTTTAGGTAGTACATTTCAGCCCAAGGGGCATTTTAGGCATTCCACTACATCAAATCGCAAAGTCCGTTCCCTCTAAAAGAGTTCGATGTGTAAGATAGTACTTTCAATTCACTAGTTCATTTCATTCACATCCCTTTTACTCCCTTCGCCAGTGCTAGGGTTTGAGCCTCGCCAGAAGTATCGAGCCCGTTTTTTGCCGGCGGCCCCCTACCAGCGCTCAACCCTAACATTTGGTATCCGCTCGCGTGGTGCATACGAGTGGTTTGTCGCGTCGCATCTAGCGGCCTACCTCGGCTTTGGGAAGAATGCAACATGGTCGGCAGAGACCGAGCGGTGGCGACAAATAGGAGACATTTAGGGTCCACGAGCCACTAGGGTCGCGAGGTAGCAATGACAGCTAGACCAACTTCGACGACCTCACCCACTTCGCGAATAAGATCTCGGTATGTAGTGCCATCCATGCTGCCTAGATTTGTTGTTAGCTCCGGCGACAAGAGTAATTTCTCGTCGGCGGGGAGAGTGAGATTGCGCGCTGGCGTGGAGCGCATGTTGTAATTTATACTAAGAGGTGCCACTCGAGTGCACTGTATTCCATACTGCATTGATTGAGCTATTGTGTGTACAAGAACGTAGGAAGCATGAAGTAAGCTGTAAAACCATCTTGTTTCTACTTTTTAGTTGGTCTTATTAATTGATTTATTAACATATTTTCAATATAATTACATACTGCCAATGATAGACTTGTACAATTTTGAGTGAAAGAAGCATTTTATATGCAGGCCATTACTAGTGTCTGCATCCACCATTGTTTATTTGCACCCGCCATATTGGAACCAGAAAGAGCCTGGTAACAAGTGTTCACTCTGTTAGCAAGGTCTGCCTCATTCATGTTGTCCTTTTTAATATTATAAGTGCTTGTACATATGTGTCTAGATTGTTTGGTCAATAAGAAGATTGGATTTGATGATAACATATGAGTGCTACAAGTATAGATGGTATTACCATCTATACTTGTAGCACTCATATGTTATCATCAAATCCAATCTAAATCCAATCTTCTTATTGACAAAACAGTTTAGACACATATGATATAATGATTGATCACTACGTTGAGAGTTGAGACAGCTGATGGGGTTTGGATTGTTAGTATGGGATTTAATTATGGTTAAGCTAATTGAATTGTTAGATTGTTAATCGTGTGGAGTTATTATGGAAAGGATTTGACTATTGATACAATTTGATATCAGGATTTGTTATTTTAATTTAGCGGATACGGGGATACTTGGTTGATTTTGGATTGGTAGGCTAAACTGAGATAATAATCTCTTTATTCCGGATTGTAGTATCCAATTGATAGCTTGTCATGGTGATTATCCATGATAGCATCTTCATCTATAATTGGTGTATTGGAGTAATCTATGATACCCTAATTGAGTGGGTGATGGACATGGATAAAAGTAAGCAAGATATGGGGTTTTCTAAAAGCATCCGATCATCATTTAAATATACCCTCATTAATCTTTGAACTAAATGCAACTAGCTATTAATTACACTTATTTCTGGTTAAGTTCCTTCTAGATTCTATAACAATTGTAACGAAAATGTTTTTCTGTTTAACAATGTTTTATGGGATGGATATTGTTCGGACAACGGAAGATCCCCCAACCATGTATCTCCCCAACATTTAATGCTTGTGCCATTTTCTAAATTAAAATATCCTCCACTAAAAAATCTTTCTTAACTCTCATTAGCCTTTCCAAAGAGGAGAGTATGTAGGTTTCGCTTGCATTTGAGTTAAGTTTTATCTCAGAGGTACTTATTGTGTAACAATTTTTTCCATACACCCTACTCATTCAGAAGTTTATACAACCACTTAATGAATAAAAAAATATTTTTAATTTCAAGCACCTCGACCCCTAAAGACCTCCTTGGGCCTTGGGTCGACAAATTATGTTCCATTTTTAACTAATACTGTCATTTAAGATGGTCAAACGAGGCCAATAAAAATCTAACATCTTTTGTACTAATGTGGGTATTTTTATAAAGGATAGCATAAACATCGGAAAGCTCGTGAGAACATAATTAATAAGCCATGTCTATCTCCATGTGATACTAACTTGCCTTGCCCAGCGTCCCACCTTTCGTTCAAAATGGTTTTATATGGGATGACATTATTTATTAAGCAATTTTCTATGATTGATAGGAACTCCTAATTATCTAAAAAGAAGAGACTATTTTATTCGTATATGTGCCAAGTACACATTTGAAAATCACTTGCTTGTTATGCAACAATATAAATGATAAGAAACTAAACGGATAAATTCTCGTAATATATAATCACTCAAACTAAATTTAAAAAATAATATTTCAAACAAAACGCTTTAGTTTTTATTCATGAAAAGTTCCCCTGGTATATTATCTTAATTTCTAGGCACTACAATAGTGTACTGAAAGGGAACTAATGACAGCACACGCTGGTCAATAGTAGAAGATGTGAGCATCTCCACGGCCATATATGGATGTAAAATGTGAAAGCTGTCACATCGGATTCCCTCCCGAGGCTAGTTTCACATTACGCATGCATGTTCCCGTAAGGATATGAATTTAGGATTGTAAAATTATAGTGATCACATACAAATGTCACGTGCAAACACAAACGACAAATGTTTCAAACATTCTCAACGTATGTTGTGTGAATCAATCAATGTATGTTTCTCTCTTTTAAATTTTGGATTTCAAATCCGATGGAACGTATTATTGACAGCCTTCAGGCCAGGAAGCACACATGCCAAGCGAATGACTCGAGACAAAAGCTCGCATCCCTATCCTCTCCGTTCCTGGCATCAGCAACGCCCTGTCCTCTAGTCCAAATTGTCACCGGCGGGGCCCGGGCCGCCGGACAACGACGGGCCCTGGCCGCGCGCGCGCTGCTGCATCTCATCCCAGCAAGCTAACCGATGGTGGAGGCGGCGCGTGCACAGGGGAGTGATGGATGCTCTGCTACCTAAGCTAAGCTAGCTCGATCGATCGGGAAGCGGAAGGGGAGATCGATCGATGCACGGCGGAAGGAAGCAACACGCATAAATTATTGGCAGTGGCAGGGAACGCGACGGTGCTCCATGATTGGAGGGTCACGCGAGTACGCGTTGCCATCTGGATCGATCGAGCTACATCGATCAGGGTGATCGGCTGCCATGTAGGATAAGCGCGCGGCGTTTTTGCCCATGGAGTCACGGCTCCGTGCTCTCTTCCTTGCGGGTTTTTTTCGTAGCCATCTCGGAGACCGGAAGCCGAAGAAAACCCTGCGTCATCTCCGGGGGCCATGGCCGCGCCGTGCTCCGGTGTCCGATCATGATTTGCTGCCGTGTCGACATTCCTGGCTGTACTTTGCTAGCGATCGGTGGATCGTGATTTCCGAGAGTTTCCGGTATCTCGTTCGCTTGAGTACAGTATATATTATGTCCATGTATCGGAATTAATACGTATTTTGATCATCAAAGTACAGACTGCGGTCACAACTGTCAACCGAATCGTTTATGTGTTGCATGATACAACATTTATACCATCGAATCCGTATACTTTGTTATGATAGTGAATTTAGAACTACTGAAAAATATTACCACAACATTGTACCTCTTGTATATCCAGATGGGGCGAGTACTTGAAATTCCGAGACAATTTCTTGCATGCAAAATCTAGTAAGTCTGATTCTCTCTATGCAAAGACTTGTTTCCTACACGTATTTTCGTTCCCTCTGTTGTTGACTTGTGTTGTTCCGTTAACTTTCAACTCGGTAAGCGTATAAAGTATAAACACCATGTTGCTCGTCTTTAGTGCAATTTCTTCCATGCCATCCTAGGGCCAAAATCTCTCTAAACCGTTTTGCCTCGGCTTAATCAATTTCCATCATATCATCATAACATTAATTCTTACTATACCGTTAATATAGGTGATGTCAATATTGGTTAGCCTAAAATCTGGCGGGTTATAATCGGTGCAATCCCACCAGGTCAATCTTTGACGAAATAGGCCATAGCCCCGCTATATAAATATAGTAAACACCCGATACAACCAACAGACTTGCAATGCTGGGGCGGCAGCAAACATACACCCAAAGAAAAGAAAAAGAAACAAAATGGAGACATAGGCAGATCGACTAAACGAAAGTGACCCGCAATCGCTGCGCCCTCTCCAACAGAGTACCACCATGCTCCTAGTACCGAAACGACGAGTACCAAGCATCACCTTTAAGAAGGAACGCCACGCTACTGCCCGGACCAGGGCATTGGTCCTAGGGTTTCCCCCCCCCCCCCCCCCCCCCCCCCCCCCCAGGTCAATCTGTCTACCGAAGAATCTAGACTTGAGAAATACTTTGAGTATATCCATCTACCAAATCCGCCAACCAAGGTCATCGATCCTAATCGCCCAATATCGATAATCTATCAACTTTGAACTCACTACAAATAAGCATCAACACAACTCGCCAAGGCCGGCCACCGCAATAATCACACAAAGCCCACACAACCAAGACAAACCCAGTCGAACAAAGCCATTATCATGACCCTACTTAACTATATCCAAAATCTGTATCACTGAGATTCATTTTCCTCATTGCTATCACTTTTGCAAATGCAATCTTATATTTTCTGAATGTCATCCATGGTCGACCATACCTAGGTTTTATCTATGGATTATGTGTATTGCATATTGTTTGGTCGTGTTGCAGGTTAAACACAAAAATAAAGGATTTTTCCTCTAAAACATAGATCGTAGGGAAAAAAAAATGGTTTCATATCCACAATCCCCGTTTCGAAAAAAAAAATCCCACAATCCAAACAAGCTCTATAGGAAAAAAAAATCCTAAGCAATGGAATGCTCCAAAACTCGTATGGAATTCTTTTGAGCCAAACAAGACCTTGATGTAAATGAAACTTAGACAGTTTCAGATATGATAACCAACAGTATGCACAAATCTTGATGTAGTAGGCTTACAGCCAGGACTTTAGCAGCATTTGTTTTTTCGAGAATCCTTTAGACAAGATCAGATTTGCTTTCTTGGTAGGAACATGGAAAGACAAGCTTCATTCGTGCATGTCATTCCGACAAAATATATTTCCCATCGTGAGCATGACATGAACACCTGGACAGGCCTCGACCTTTTGACTTGTGGTCTCCAGATCTAGTACCAAGTTAGTATTAACTCGTACGCTAACCACTTCTCAGCTTAAGTGAAAGTATGAAACTTCAGATAAACTGAAGAATTGTCTCAAACATTTATACCTAATCATGTGCGTCAACAGAAGCTTTTTAGCCAGTCTAGAAAGCTTGATCTCCTCCTTTCAAAAAAAGAAAGCTTGATCTCTAAATCTTGTCCCCTGTTAGTAGATACCGAAGTGACATATCTTGAAACCAGCCGTTAAATCGATCGACACCCGTCAGGACCAATCAAAACTACTACTGTACTGTTTTCTTCTGAGACCCAGCCTCTCTGATAGACGCATGAGGCTTCCCACAGCAGTGGACGATTGGCAACCTCCAGAACACCAGAACTGCAAATGTCCTAGGGGTCGTTTCACCTGAAAGCTGATATTTGGCTCAGGGGGGCTTATCTGACAGTAACCTCGGGCAGACATTTCGCTGTGAAGCTAGGAGACCTGGCAGCGGCAGCTAGATCGACCGATCACCCAACAAAAACGAGGTCTCGTGAGAACTGCGCAACCCACATGGACTCGATCTTGTTGCCAGACGTTCTCCTGCTAGTGGCCTGGCCACCATCGATCAGCTAGGACAAAATGCCGCTGCAGTGTGAACCGTAAGACACTGTAATTCCAGGGAGTTCCATCGACAAGGAAAACCATATCTTTTTTTTTTAGATAAGGGGGTGCGGATCCCCGGCCTCTGCATCCAAAAGATGCACACAGCCAAGGAAAACCATATCATTTTTGCAGTTCTTTTCAGCTGTCACCGCTCGCCCACCGGGAGGCGCGATCGTGTCGCGAGGAGCTTCTCGGCGGGGTCGATGAGGACATGGATTTAACCCTAGCTAAGCTAGATGCCCCTAACGCATTCCCGTGTCATCAGGTGCAGAGAACTGCAGGCTAAATCGACATGAAAGGGAGACGAAAAGTGAGGTATAAGCCACTGCCAAGTTGGAACGGCTAGCTAACAGAGAGGTTAAGCGACAAATCGGTCAGATATGATAACTACGGGACAAATCGGTCTCTTTGCTTCCAAGCTCTCGTTCGATCGTTTCTGAAAGCCAGAGTACACACACAGCCAGCGTGGACGATCCACTGGCTGATTGCATTATTGCGAGCTTGCGACGCGGCGACGTCGACAGAGAGAATGTTAGAGATGTATACTCAAGCGTGTATCGATCCATCGCCAATAATGATCGATATAGATTAATTAAGAGAGGAAGTGTGTGAGGAAATGGTAGGCATGTATAGTCTATAGGGGTTAACGAATTCCTTTTCATACGTACTGTGCGACCAGGTCGGCGATCGATGTGTGTATCCTGGGCTCTACCTCTACGCATATATACTGCTACTCCGTATTATTTATTCTCCTGGCAACTCCTCTACGCAGGACGAACAACAGACTGCGGGCATGCAACGGCTGATTCAATCACGGGAAGGGTCTCTCGTGCTTCGCCGCCCCACTACGATTGGAAAAACTCACCACCACCCAAATGATCCAAGCTTAGCTGGGAGATGTGCATATGCATGTAAAATAAAGACTAATGCATCCAGTGGCATGACGCGTACAGATGCCCTGAAAGGAGAACATTTGGATGCTAGTTACACACTTACACGGCACACGGATGCATGCGTGGACGATGCCAGCACCTCCCCCTCCCGTGGCCAAGTTGGCGCTCACGCCGTGTACATGTCATAGTAGTAAGTTTCTCTGACAGCAGCATACTCATGTGCCTGATGCATTTAACTATAGGCTGTGTGGAGTCATCTTCCGACAGTTACAGCACGAAGCACGTACCTAAAAGCAGAACGTACGCATGCACGTCGTAGTTACTCCAGTAGTCCAGTACACAATGTTAGAGCATCTCCACCGGCACCCTCCAAATCGGTGTCCGGCACCCCCAATTGAGACCCAATTGGAGGTGTCGGATACATGTCCGCCCAAATTTTGGAGGCCGCCCACAGCGGCGCCCCCCAAAGAACCGCCCCCCAACGGCGAGCAACGGATCAAACACCTTGCGGGCGGCAACTTGTCTCGGCCGCGGTATTCGAACTAATTAAAAACGATACAAATTAAACTGTCTGCCGCGGCAACTTGTCTCGGCCACGGCATGGCATCCCTCGCTGCCGCCCGGCGCTCGGCATCCCTGTTTGTCGCCGCCGCTGCTGCCCTCGCCTGCGCCTGCCTCGCCGCCCGCATCTGGTTCAGCTCCTCGTGGGACACCCGCTCGGCGCGCAGATGGGAGGCCGCATGCGCTAGCTCCTCTGCCTGGGCGATGAGCTGCTGCTGGCTAGGCTCCTCCGCCTGGGCGTTGAGCTGCTCGTACGCCGCCCGCTCGACGGCCATGAAGACGCGGCAACGCTCGTCGCGCTCCGCGATCACGATGAAGGCCTGGATGATGGCGGCCTCCAAGGCGTCCTCAGCCGTCGTAGCCGAGCCTGACCTGGCGGCTTGCCTGCTCGTTGCTCCAGCTCTCGAACGAGTTGGCGGCAACCACCTGGTATGGCCACAGCGGCGGCGGCAGCACCACCTGCTCCGGCTCCTGCTGCTGCGGCGGCGGCACCTCATCGAGCTCCGACGGCGGCTCCTGGCCAGGGTACGGGTCCTGCACCGGCTCCTGCTCCTCCTGCTCGTCCACGTCGACGTCGTCCACATCCGCCAGTCGAACGGTTGTCCGTCGGCGGCGTCCTCCTGCGCCGTGCTGTGAGTCTGGGTGAGTGTGGCCCATGAGGTGGCGAGGCGGCGAGGCATGGTGCTCTGGTGTACGGCTACGGCTGGTGGTGTGGTCAAGTGGCTACGGCGAGCGTCGGTGCAGGTGTGGTGAAATGGCTGCACGGCGGGAGCCTCTTTATAGCCGGCCAAGGTCGAGGCGGGAAACCGAGGCGGGAAGCGGTGGCGTTGGGCGGGAAGCCCCGGGTGGGTGAACACGCGTCGCGTCGGAGTTAATAGCGGCGACACGTCTCTTAAGGAAGCGATTTGATTTGGTCCGGTTTCCGATGAAGACAAGGCATGCATGAACTGCATCACTGTGCGAAGCTAGTACTGATTTAAACGAGAGATTCCAGGGTCAAACGAGCTGCAACCAGAACGTGGCGACTAGTCTCGGTCTAATGGTGTCTGAGGCCTAATTCAGTGGTAGTACGTACGTATGCGCAAGGAAAAGAAACATATACAGAGGTCGACGCTAGGTGTCTGAGGCCTAATTCAGTGGTAGTACGTACGATGGAAACCGCGTCCAGGAGATGGCGGTATCTTGCAGGCTTATCGACGACAGCGGTGGATCTTGGATCATACGGCATGCGCACCTGAACGCGTGCTGTACCCGGCATCGGTTAATGGAGTGCCAGCAGTCTGCATACAGGAGATTGCCAGCAGTCTGCATGGCCACAAGTAGGGGGACGCGCAATGTCTTGAACGCAATGATTATAACTTCGGGAAATTCATTTTGACAAATGGGAGTATATGCTCCCGTCACCGGTTAAACATTTTGAAATGTCAAAAAAATTCGAACGAAAATTTGGCGCGTACGTCTCGACATTATATCTGCGCACGATGTGTTTCGCCGGAAATTGACATTTTGTTTTGTCTTGTATAAAAAAGACAAAACAAATCACATGAAAAGCTTTTTTAGCACCATATTCTGTCCTTTTTACACATGAAAAAATATTGTTTTTCATAAACGATTCTGAGAATACATACAATGTCAAGACGTACGTGCAAAATTTTATTCTTATTTTTTTTTGGAATTTCGAAATGCATTATAAAAACCAGAAGAATATGCTCCCATGAGCCAAAACCACTCCCCTAAATTCTTTGTTTTTCAAGTTTTTATCAGGGGGGCTTCATTTTTTTGCCAAGACTCGTTTTTTAGATTCTGCAATCTAGGGATAACGTGGGCTGTGATGTAGCCTGGCCCAAAATTCGACATGCATCTATTGGGCTACCGACAGCGCAGTCCACTGGTGAACCCACGAAGAGCAGCCTGAGCGCTTCCAAAATCCAACTGGTATTCGGAGTGTGATATATGGCGCTCGTTAGCGTCGCTGAATGCTAGCGACGCCTACGTAGTCTATTCTTGGGCCGGCCCATTTTCATTCGCGCGTCTTATAATCGGAAGGCCTAACAAACCGTGCGAAAAAATTAAATTGCGGAAGGCAGGTTTCGAACCAGCTGGCACCTAAGAGTCGCCGTGACGCAATGAAACCGGTATAGCCAACTAGGCTGAACCATGTTTGTGTCGTTCTTGTACAAAAATTCTTTAAATATACATAACTTTTTCGCAGATCAGTATAATTTTCAAAATGAACAATTTTTAGTTTGGAACCATTAAAAAAAAAAATTGGAACCATTTTCAAAATGGAACCAATTTTAAATTTGGAACCATTTTAAATTCAAAACCATTTTTAAAATTAGAACCATTTTAAAATTAGAACCATTTTCAAAATGGAACCATTTTAAAATTTGGAACCATTTTCAAAAATGGAACCATTTTTAAATTTGGAACCATTTTCAAAAATGGAACCATTCAAAATGGTTCCGAATTTAAATTTGGAACCATTCTCAAAATGGAACTATTTTCAAATTTGGAACCATTTTAAATTCGGAACTATTTTTAATTTGGAACCATTTTCAAAATGGACAATTTTACATTGGGAACCATTTTTAAATTCGTAACTATTTTAAATTCGGAACCATTTTCAACCATTTTTTTATTCGGAACCATTTTCAGAAACGAACCATTTTTTTGGTTCGGAACCATTCGAAAATGGAACCATTTTTTTGGTTCAGAACCATTTTTTCGATTCGGAACCATTTTAAAAAAGGAACCATTTTTCGGCTCGGAACCATTTCAAAACGGAACCATTTTTTCGGTTCGAACCATTTTCGAAAAATTGGAACCATTTTTTCGGTTCGGAACCATTATAAAAAAGGAAACATTTTTTCGATTTGGAACCATTTTAAAACGGAACCATTTTTTCGGTTCGGAACCATTTTCAAAAAAGTACCATTTTCGAAAATTTGGAACCATTTTTAAAAATCAAAACCATTTTGTTCATTCAGAACCATTTTCAAAAAATCGGAACATTTTTCGGTTCGGAACCATTTTCGAAAAATCATAACCATTTGTTAAAAGTAATTATTTTCAAAATAAGCGAAAATTGAAACATAAAAAGGAAAAAGTGAACAGAAAAAGAAACAAAAAAAAGAAATCGGAAAATAAAAAGGAAACGGAAAAGGAAAACAGAAAAAAAAGAATAAAACGGAAAACAAAAAAAAGAAAAAGAACCCTAAAAACCCAAAACTGGAACGAAGTAAAATGAAGAATAATGATGGAAGATCGGAAACGTGAGCGTCGCCCATTGGTTACGTCTCCTGTGCACGAAACGAGGAAGAGCTGGGTTCGAATCCCGGCCGGAACGACTTATATTAAACTTTTTAGCGGTCGAGGATTGCTAATTGGCCGGCCCAGTAACGTTCGGGATGTAAAACTCTTCAGGCGGCGCTAGAGTTAAGCGGCGCCTGTGGGCGGCATATAGGTTTCCGCCTGGTATTCATGGCCTGTCACGTACTCACCTGCACGCATTAAGGTTCCTGGATCACATTCTCCCCAGCCCGCACAACCCATATCCATCGTGGCCACATTCGACCCTGCCGGGTAACAGGCTGCAGCCCATGTCAATCAAAATTATGCTAGCCAGATGAACACAACAGGAGATAATGGCTATGCTAGTTCTGAAAAAAAGATAAAGGTTGTGCTAACCACTGTGCCACGAAGAGGCGGACAAGAAATTTGTCAAAATCTGGACGCGCCGCAAGGCCTCTATTTTATTTCCTTTTTGGAAACATATAAGCGTCGCATGGAGTAAATAATGTTTCCACGACAGTTCTAATGACTTTTTTTTTTAGGTTTAAACCGGTCGTGTCCGCCATTCGATTAGATAGAATAGAATGTTATTTACAGAAATTTGGACTAGGAAAAAATCTCTTTAAAGGCAAAAAACAAAACTACGAGTCTCCCGAATCGTGCGTGTGGACGAAGGTCCGCAGCGCCACCTCTTCCCACACCAAAGTCGCCACCTTCGTAGGCAAGCTCGCCCCAAGCCCAGCGACACAACCAGCTCCTCCCTGCCACCTCGGCAAGGAGGAGAGCCCGGTCATCAGAAGCAACATCTAGGCCACGACGAGCGGCATCTGTCACTCCATCTCGGTCTCTGACTTCTTTTTCTTTTTCTTGGGCTTCTTCATGGAGAGGACGAGGTCGTCGATGGCAGCCACCGCCTGGTCCGAGAGAGGTCCGTCGAGAAGGCCCATGAGGTCCTGCCGCCGACGCTCCGAGGGGCAGGTCTCCTCAGGCAGCGAGCCGAGACGGCGCGCCACGGCCTCCTTGGCCAGCTGCTCGATGTTGGCGCCTCCCGGGTGCAGCTTAGCGAACCTCACACTCCTTCGCACTAACGGCGTTTCCACCTCCATCTCGTGGACCAACGCTGTGGCCGGCGTGCCCAAAACGGAGGCCTCAAGCGGCGCCGATATCCGGGCGATGAAGCTCGACAAGGGGCACCTGAGTGTACCCACGTTTGGTTCCTGCAGCCTAGAGTCTGACGGTGTGACGAAAGACCCCTCGGATTGTTGTCCGTACTCCATCCCGGCGGCCTCGAACTGCTGCCCGACCGCCTTCTCCGCAACATGCTCACCCTGATCGGACGACGAGGCTGAAACCGCTCCGGGTTCGGCGATGCCTTAATGAGGGAACATGGATACAAACATTACAAGTTCATAGCACATTTAAATGTTCACAAGTGCACACCACATTCGAATGTACAGAAATTCAAATGTCATATACGCTAATATTAGCTATGATACAAAATGGCAAGAACTTCCAAAAGACTACTGAAACTTTGAAAACAAAATTTGAATTGTCTGAATGCACCCACAAAGAAACTTTACAAGATATAAAAAAAGATCTTGCAAGTCATCTATGTGTTTTTTCGATGAAGATATTGTTTTGTTGACGTTTCCTGCTCGAATGAGTAGATGATCCAGTTTGTTCGCAATTGGATAGCTCTCATATCTCTTTTCTCCAAGAATTTCTCCTAAAGTTCTCCTTTATCGCTACATCCAAGGTTTCTATTTGGGGACAGTTGATATGAAAGGCCTAAACTTTATAATCATCTGCCGATAACATTCGTCAATTTCGGGTTATTGCTCTCATAAGTGTTATCTTAAAGTTTTTTTAACGCTTATGCGATCCAGCCATCATCACAGGTTGCCCACCAAATAAGTGGTTTCTTCATTACCCCGTAAAGTAAGTGTCAATGCTTTCGTCTTGCTCCTTCAAGAAACAGCAACTCTGAAATGCTCATATGCTGGATGTCTGGACAGTGTTCTATCGCAAATTCAGGGTACTTATATTGTTTCGCAAACGTTTCAACACCATATCCCGCAAACTGAAATTCTCATTCAAAAACGTTTCAACAGCATATCCCACAAATTGAAATTTTCATAAGATAAAGTTCTCGGCATCGGTTCACCCAGATGTTACACAAAGCTACCGTGCAAGATCCTGCCGACGACAAGGCCCCAACTTTTTAATTTTCAAACAGCAAAGATGTAGACACAACGCGTCTGCAGATCATTAGGCGTTGCTCATCAGGTGCCCTTTGACGGCGCCGGGTACTTGAAGGCGTTCTTGACGATCTTCTTCAGGGCGGCGTCGCCAAGGTCGACGCCGCACATGTCAGAGAGCCGGATGAGGTAGAGCAGCACGTCCGAGAGCTCCTCGCCGAGGTGCTCCTTCTCCGACTCGTCCCAGCCCGGCAAACCCTTGGCAACCTCCCCTTTCCACATGAACAGCTCCGACAGCTCCCCGAGTTCGCCAACCTGCCCAAGAACAAAGTTATAGACAGGTAAGAACCTGGAGACCATGCAAAGTTCTGTCGCATTGACCAAAGCGACAAGTTCTCTGATCCGGTCGAAGCCTGACCCTACAGCGCCGCAAATGTGCTTGCCCAGGCCAGACCAACATTGTACAGTGGTAGGACGGCGCATGCCTTTTCTGGAGTAGCATCTCCCGATGTTATCAAGGCACCAGGCACGGATCTAGGTTAATTCAGAGCATCTCGATGCTATGGGCTGAACTACAATGCAGTACAGTGTGTTGTTGAGTGCGTCAGAACAAAATAGAGTGCAGAATTTGTTCTTGAGGATCAGATTTCTCTCTAGCGCTCAATGGTCGGGCGTTCACGTGGACTAATGACAGGCAAAACGCAACCCTCACCAGAATTGACAGGGTTTTAGGCTCCATCGAGTGGCACACGAATTTTCCTGGGTGTTTTCTCCTGGGTATATCTTCTGGGATTTCTGACCATTGCCCTCTCTTGTTGTCCACGTGCAACAACAACTTCAGGTGTACGCGTTTCAGGTTCGAAAATCACTGGATCAAAAGAGAGGGCTTCCATCAGGTCGTTCAAAAGGCCTGGTCTGATGCCGAAGTTGAGAAGCCGGCGAATCCGATTGCTGCTTTCAGTCACAAATTGCGCAAGACTGCGCAGGCCTTGCAAAGTTGGAGCGCGAGGGATCTCGGAGATGTTAAACAACAGATCATTTGGGCCAATACGCTGATCTCGCTTTTGGACCAAGCGGAGGACGTTAGATCTCTCTCTTTCCAGGAGATATGGTTCAGAAGGGAGTTGAAGAAACTCTCCTTGGCTTGTGTGAGGTGGACAGATCCATGGCGAGGCAGAGATCCAGAATAAATTGGCTTGCTGAAGGTGATGCGAACACGAGTTATTTTCACATCCAAGCGAGTCACAGAAAGAGAAAAAATTTCATCGGAGCTATAAAAGATGACAATCAAGTGGTCGTTAATCACAATGAGATTGAGAGAGTCTTGGAAGAGCACTACAAGAACCGCTTTGGCAAACCTGCAGTTAGATCGGCAAGCCTGAATTTGGATTTTTTAGGTATGAATAATGCGGACCTCCAAGACTTGGAAAGGTTTTTTTCAGAAGAAGAAATCTGGGAGGCAATTAAAACCATGCCAAAAGAAAAGGCTCCTGGTCCAGATGGGTACACCGTAGCTTTTTATCACAGCTGTTGGAATTTTTTAAAGAAGGATTTGGTTGAAGCTTTCAACGCTTTATACAATTTGGACGGAAGAGCTTTGAAAGGCATAAACAGTGCATATTTGGTATTGCTTCCTAAGAAACCAGATGCTTGCGAGCCAGCTGATTACAGACCAATAAGTTTGGTTCATAGTCTTGCAAAAAAATTCTCAAAGGTCCTCGCCAACAGATTAAGTGGAGTTCTACCTAATTTAGTGGGTGCAAATCAAGGTGCTTTTCTGAAAGGTCGTTCCATACATGAAAACTTTAAATTGGTAAGAGAATCAGCCAAGCTGCTAAAAAAGAAAAAATGCCCAAGTATTCTCCTCAAACTAGATATTGCGAAGGCTTTTGATACAGTCGCGTGGCAATTTCTGCTTGAAGTTCTTGAAAAAAGAGGGTTTGGGCTTAGGTGGAGAAATTGGATTGCAATGATCCTATCCACCACTTCGTCGAGTATCTTGCTCAATGGAATTCCTGGACCTTTTATTTGGCATGCTAGGGGTTTAAGACAGGGAGATGCCCTGTCACCGATGCTCTTCATTCTCGTTATGGACACTTTAAGCCTCCTCTTTGAAAAAGCTGACGAAGAAGGAATTCTGTCGCCGCTGCCTGCCCAGCAACCGATACCTCAGCGTTTGTCGGTGTACGCTGACGATGTTATTTTGTTCCTCAAAGCAGAACAGAGAGAGGCCGCTGCCACGAAACAGCTACTGGATATTTTCGGAAGGGCTTCTGGGCTAATCTGCAATATGAATAAAAGTGCTGTCTCGGCCCTAGTATGCAACGAAAATACTCTAAATGAAATCAGCGCCACTTTGAACTGTCAGGTTGTGAGCTTGCCAGTCACCTATCTGGGATTACCACTGCATACAAGAAAGGCCAGAAAACAAGATTTCCAAGAGCTAATTGACAAAATAAAGAGCAGGCTTGCCTCATGGAAAACTCATATGCTTACACATGGTGGGAGGCTTATTCTTGTGCAATCGGTTCTGAGCGCAATTGCTATCTTCCATTTGCTTTCCATGGAACCCCCTGCTTGGGTTTTCAAGGCCATCGACAAGGTAAGACGGGCCTTTTTGTGGAAGGGAACCGAAGTGGTGGAAGGAGGGAAATGTCTGGTTAATTGGCCTACGGTATGCCAACCAAAATCTGTTGGTGGTCTAGGCATTTTAAATTTGGAGATCCTTAATAAAGCTTTTCGTACTCGATGGGCGTGGAATTTACGTGCTAATGAAAAAAGGCCATGGTGTGATCTTGCGACCCCAGATGATGAAGAAATCAGAGCTATTTTTAACGCCGCTGCCAAGGTCGTTTTAGGCAACGGAGAACGTACCATGTTTTGGTCAGATAGATGGATAAACGGGCTGTCCATACAAGACATCGCCCCTGGGGTTTATGAAGTTATTAACCCTGAAATTAGAGCCAAGAGAACGGTCGCTCAAGCTCTTCATGCGGGAACATGGGTCGATGATATAAAAACCCGATAACAATCAACGTTTTTATGCAAGTCTTGGCAATCTTCGATGAATGTCAGGGGGTGCAGCTGTCTCCGAGCATTGAAGATAAATGGACCTGGTCGTGGGGATCCAAGGGAATTTTCACCACAAAATCGGTGTATCAAGCTCATTTCAAGACTAAGGTAATTTCGGATGTGGCGGAAGCAATTTGGAATACATGGGCCCCTACCAAGTGCAAATTGGCAATGTGGCTATTTGTCCGACAGAGAGTATGGACGACAGATCGTCTAAAAAGAAAAGGGCTCCCGCATCCCGGAAATTGCTCCTTTTGTGGTACGACCGAGGAAAATGCCCAACACCTATTTATGGGATGTGCGATCATCAATATAATCTGGGGGCAAATTCTAAGCTGGCTCAATCTTCAAAGCGTTGCTCCTACAGTACAATCCGAACTGAAGGATTGGTGGGTTCAAGCTCGTGGAGCCGTCACCGGAAAGAACAGGAAGAAACTGGACTCTATGGTCGTTTTGGTTGGATGGGAAGTTTGGCGCGAAAGAAATAGAAGAGTTTTTGATAAAGTCCTCAAGCCAATCAACCTATTAATCGACCATATAAAGAACGAGGCCGATCAGTGGGTTCTAACCAGCGCAGGGAAACTGATTTTACACGAGGTTTAGGGTCAGCTTGGGTGTGGTAGTTTGGTCGCCTGGGGTCGTTGTAAAGTATCTGCTGTTCCTTTGTTTTTGTTTTGTTTTTCTTCTTCCTTCTTTGTTTGGCTTCACGCCATCTTCTGTAAGACATCAGCCATTTCTATGGCTTTCTCTTCTATCTATTTTAACACATGCAGTGCTCCTGCATGGTTAGAAAAAAAAGATTTCTCTCTTCGGAAAAATAGAGGAGAGCATGTTCTTTTTCTAAAATAAGAAAAGATGAGCACTGAATCACATTCCTGCTCCGGAAAATCCAGTAGAAGTTCAAAGCGAATCAGTGACCAATCCTTACTCTGAAGCGTGTAGACCGGTATAAACTCTTCGGACCCCGGAATTTTGTATCGTTTAGACGGTGACGGGGAAAATTCGTTCCACGCAGGGCAAGGTGTCGCACCGAAGTGTCATGCAAGATGCAACGCATGAAAGCTTTACCTTTGGACACGAGTTATGAGAAAAGTAGTTGTTTGTTGGTGTTGCTGTTGGCTCTCATGAACATACACCCGGACCACATGACATTTCAGCGGCAGGATGCTAGAAGTCCTCACAAAATATCTGACCTTATTACTATGGGATATACCGGATACATATCTGAGATCTGACTACCTGTGGAACATGTAAATCTGGGGTGTAGTCTGAAATGTATAGTACGGTGTCCACAAGCAACTAGTTATGTGAAAAGAATAAAATGGATAGATCTCAAGAGCAATTATCTAATGAAAAAAGAGTAGTCTTATTGAACGGTTGGTCTAAAGAGGACCCATTATGGTGCGATAGTCTAATCCACGCAACATGATTTTTGAAAAGATGCTATTATAAGATAATAACAAATCTATGATGGCTTCAGAATGAAGCGTTAGCAGCTTTCCTGTTCGGTAGTAGTACAGCCTAGTTCTATACTTTTAATTGATGGAGACACTGTTAGATCATGTCGCATGTGTTGTTTCAAAGATCAATGCTGACTAGTATATTTTATAGAATTAAAAAAATGAAAAGATTCTGACTAGTAACTAGTTGGTACAATGAACTCTTGAGTACCCATTATAATAGTACATACAGTTATGGGATTCTAAAAAAATTAAGGACGGAGAAAGACATAAACAATACTACTGAACTTGATGTGGAGAAAAATACAAAACCTTATTATGAAATTTAGGTTATCAAACTCCCACACACTATCTACTGATGTGCACTCACCTGAAAACTGAAATCTAAAATAATTTGGAAGGGACGCTACTAGAAATCGAAATATAAGCTTTTGTGCATCTCAATGGTGGTTTTCTATTATTAGAAACGAAATCTCAATAAGCACCTGGCTACTGCAACTAAAACAAGCAACCAACGATAACACCTTTCATAGGAGTCGATATGTAAATTCTGACTGCGCGTGAAACGGATGAAAATTAGTAGAAGAATCCAAGTTTTCCAGTGCCCGGTTGCGTGGAGATTTACGTGTTGACAAAACACAAAGAACAGGGAAAAAAAGATGGAAGGAAAAGAAAGAGGGCGCAAACCATGGCAAGCAGGAGGTTCCTCGGGCTATGGTGCTTCTCCCAGTCCCTCTCCTTGGCGAAGTCATCGAGTCTCCTGGACAGCTCCTTCAGGCTCACACCATCAGCAGCCACCGCCTCCTCCGTTGTCTCCTTTGCTCTCACCTCCTCCATGGCGGACACCTTCTTCTCTCCCTCCATCGTTCTAACCTTCTAAACAAATATAGTCTCTCTCCCACGGTTGGCGATCGAGTGCCTGCTGCCTTTGCCTCGGTGCTTCGGAAAGCGCAGCTAGACGTGGAGAGGGATGGATATATATATTGCAGGCTTGCAGGAAACTTTGGCAAGTATTAAAACTAAGAATTAGGAAAGTGTTAACGGCTGTGGGTACAGCGCGATGTATTGACACATTGCCAGAGGGGTGCAATTATTTGTCACCTGCAATAGTGGAAGCGCTCCTACTCAAATTAGCTGAAACTTTGGCAGAGTATTAATGTAGGTCTGCAGGGAAAACATGTCACTAATTCCTTCGATAAGAACTGCCATATATGGGAGCGCACCGGATGCGTGAAGGGCTTTTGGAGGCGCACTTATGGTCGATTGTCTGGCCAATTTGAGGACGATCTTAAAGAGTGGTGTCTCTCTCTCGACACATGTCGTACGAATTGCAGTATGCCCTAAGGAGGGGAATTTCGGAACAGAAGATGCATGATTGGTGTGCAATGGTATGTGCCATATGCTGGTGCTTAGCTTGGGAGATAGTACTAGTGTATTTAGCTTTGTGATGCACCCAATGCACCCGAGCTCAAAAACATCATCTCGTATGAAAGTTACTGGAAAATCTGAAACTCTCGCATAACATAAGCACACTATACAACCATGATGTCACAAAACTGAAATATGATTTCGTGCTGAACCGGTAAACGAACAAATAGGTGGACTTCAGACTTTGAACTGCTTGAATCAGGAGCTGTACCCATTTCCTCGCTGACCCATCATGCGAAAGGTACGCCGTTAGAGCCTAAATTGCTGTTGAAAAAAAGGGCAAAAATACAAATCCCAATTTTAGAAAACTGTGAGGAGTTCCTACAAATTTAAACGAGAACTTTAGAAATAAAAAACAACATAATTCATCTATGATACTGTCAACAAACTCAGTATGATTGAATACCACTATTCATACGATGATTAGTCCTTTTTTTTATTTCTCAAGTTGTAGTAAAATATTAAATTGAATTTTGACATATATAGTACTCCTTTATGGTTTTGTCCGCAGCCCAAGGGTCCATCCTCTTCCCCTCACCACGGCATGGGTGGAGTTTGATTCTCCATGGGACGTATTAGCATCGCACTTCTCTCTTTTTGGCATATAGATGATAAAGGGGGAGAATGTGTTCTATTTAGATTGTAGTGGGATTTGCATGGGAGGAACACAAACTTGATTTCATTTGATTCTTAATGCGTGTGCTCCATTTTCATTTGGTTATTTGCTCTTTGAACTCCTTAAGCATGGTGTAAGACATGCAGAGACTTTGTGATGCTTGTAATAGACCTATCTAGCTATGTGTCTTTGTTTACATGTCTTGGTTAATTGCAAGCTGTGATGTTATTGTTGATCTATATAAACTTGCTCGGTTTGTAAAATATAGGGGGAGTTCCGCCCTTTTGAATGTTGTGTTTTGCATTCAAAAGCAAATATCAAATAATGCACATATTTAGGGGGAGCCCGCTTATCTTTTGCAAATCATTTGTCGCTCTAAGTTGTGTTGTCATCAAACACCAAAAAAGGGAGATTGAAAGAACATTTCCATCCCTAGTGAGTCTTGATGTTTGTTAACAACACAATGAGTGGACTAACTAGTGTGCTAAAAGATTTGCATGTATATATATTGAAAGCACTGATATTGGAACTTCCATGGTTAAAGGATAAGCGCGAATAAATTGGTTTACTGCTGGTTTTCTGCTTAAGCCGGTAGTACCGGGTCGATGCCGGTAGTACCGCTCGGCTCTTGTTCGAGGAGCTGGGCACGCTACGGCTCGACTTTGTACTGCCGGTAGTACCGGGATTTGGCCCGGTAGTACCGAGCTACCCAGCTCGGTACTACCATGCCAAGTACCGGAGCTAGTACCGCATAAACCCAACCGCTTCTAGACTCGGCACATTAATTTTTGCTCGGAAGTTCACCCGGTAGTACCGGGCGCAGAGTACTACCGGACCACCTTGGTCGGTACTACCGGGGTGCACTGGAGGTGCAGCTGCGCTTCTTCTTCGCCTCGGTACTACCGCCTAGTGTCGGGGACAGTACCGCGTCGCCCCAGGAGCTTCTGGACTCGGTGAAGTTTTGCTCAGAAGTAGGATACCCCGGTACTACCGGGTGCAGAATAGTACCGGGCCCTGCCAGCCAGTACTACCGGGAAGCCAGGCGCTGGAGGCTGCGCGTCAACGGCAGCTCGGTACTACTGGGCTCCGCTCAATACTACCGGGTTGCACAGATTTCTACCTCCAATTGCCACTTATTGAGGAGGACTATATAAAGGGGTCTTCTTCCCCAAAGAAGACAAGCTTCAAGCATATTCTCTCTCCCCATTGACAAAAGCTTCAATCTCCTAGATCTCACTCTACAACCACTCAAACGTGCTCATACTTGAAAAATCGAAGGAGAAGACCTAGATCTACAATCCTACCCAAGCGATTTACATTTCCCCCTCATTAACTTGAGTGATTCATGCCTAGGGTTTCCATTGGGAAAACCTAGCCCTTTGTTCTCACTTCTTCTGTTGTTTGAACAAATTGTGGTGATTTGGGAGCCTCCAATTCAGTTGTGGATGTGTGCCCCAAGCTTGTTGTAATGGCTCCGGTTTTTGCCTCGAAGGGGACCGATAGTGGAAGGTGAATCAATCCTTTGAGGTGCGGTTCATCGGAGAATAGGGTGAGGCCTTTGTGGCGTTGAGCAAGCCTGTTGCGGTGAAGCTCACACCCCTCCAACGAGACATACTTCTATAACAAGGAGGAACTCGGGAATACATCCTTGTCTCTGCGTGCTTCACTTCGGTTACCTCTATCCTTTTACTGCCCTTACTTAGCTTGTATCTTGTCTAGTTGGTCGCTTCTCACATAGGTAAATTCACCACAGTTGCATATCTAAAAAATTAACCTTTTGTATCAAGCCTAATTTGAAAAAGTATAAAAAATGGAAGTAGCACCTATTCACCCCTATAGGTGCCATATTCGATCCTTTCAACAACGACTTACCATATTCCAGGTCAAGACTGTTGGAGCACCGCACACCGGAATCAACCCATAGGACCGAGTAGGGATAGGACATATAAGAGGTAGTTCATGGCAGTGGACCATGGGAAAGATCGATCGCCTCACCATCCTCCTCCTCTTGGGACCATGCGCCTTATCGATCCCCTTATTTGCCCTCACCACGACTGATTTTGTATCAGATAAACTCTTCTATACCGATCTCTCTAACGCAGCAACGACCAGAGCAAGACGTTGTCGTTGTGGTAGGATGACGAACCCCGCAACAACCATGCAAATTTTCGATTCCTAGTGCCACAACCATGAAAGATGTCCCTTGAGTTGGAAGACGAGCAATAGATAAGAGATCGAGGCATGCACGTGGAAAACGCCACATGCTTGTGGAGCCTCCTGGTCTGTCTTGGGTGGCTGCCCCCTTAACTTGCCAGTGACGCTTCCCTTGGTTTCTTTCGATCTGCACTTTTATGGTTAAGAGGTCTTTTTCAGTTTGTAAAACTATCCTTGTTGTCACGATCACTTCATTTATACAAAGCCAGGTAGTGGCCCTTTTGTCTAGAAGATACACCTAAATGAATCTATCGATCCATGAACCAGGAATCAATCGAATAATTCCGGGTCTACTTTTATTGTAACTTTGCTTTGTTTATAACAAGCCACATGTGACTTATTTGATTGTCATCCCAACTAAGCTAAATAGAGCTGGGCGTCGAACATTTTTCGTATTGCCAGTTTTTTTATGCAGGGGAGCCAGAGTTGAGGATTTGGAGGAGTCAAAGAGATTCTGAACACTCCCTTAAAACCCAGGAATCAAATGCCCCTACTCTGAGATGGAGAACTCGGTTAATTTCATAGGTTTTGGACAGAGAAAAGCTAGCAAGCAAACATTTGCTTTTGGTAGAGAAGATCATAGTATAATAATGAAATAGATATAGGATGAGAAAACCAGATCTGATTATACACCATAAAAAGTGTTGATACGGATAAATAACAGCATTTTCTTTTTAAAAAATACAGAATATTTTCAGATATTCAAAGTCTGGGAGCCCTGTAAACTGCAGTTTTGCACTTTGGAGTTACAGGTCGTCCAATATGATTCGACAGAGCCCATTCAGTCATTTCTTAGTTCAGGCCCGCCAAAGGAGCCCAAAGTCGTCCACCTGGGCTCCAAAAGCCCAAACCACAACCCCCAGAACCACCTCCAACCAGTGTAACCTAAATCGGACGGCCAGAAGCACCGACCCCAAGATCCGTCGGCTCACGTAGAACTGGCTGCCTTGGCTATATAGATCTCTCACATCTAAACCCTCCCCTTCGTCTAGCCTCCCCGACTCGTTTGCTCCCACTTCTCTTCGCCGCCGCCGCCGCCGCCCGCGCCGCCGCAAAATGGTAGGGACGAACGTCGACCCCCTCACGCCGAGAGGCTCCTCTTCCCTCGTTCTCCGTGTTGGTGTTGTTTACTGACGTTGAGCGCCTTGTTGATGTGCTTTTGCAGCCGTTCAAGAGGTTTGTGGAGATCGGGCGAGTGGCCCTCGTGAACTACGGCAAGGACTACGGCCGGCTCGTCGTCATCGTCGACGTCGTCGACCAGAACAGGGTGAGTTTGATCTCCTTACCCACTCAGTCTGGTCATTCTCGATCTGGGTTGGCTGAGGTGTGGATACGGACGTGGATGTTAAGATCGCACGTTAGATTTTCGAGATTTCTAGACTTTTTTCCGCCGTGTGCCAGGGCTGTAGATTTCAGCTGCTCAAGTTGTCGGCTTAGATTGTTTCTGTGTGGTCGCGTAGAGTCGTAGCTGCACAGATATCGCAGTCTGTATGTTAGAATGTTGAAATTTCTTGTTAGCTTTTATCTGGCTAACTTAGCGTTGCTTTATACTCCGTAGTTAATAACTTGTTGTGTTTAGCCTTCTAAAATAAATTCACTTCGCTTGCATATATGACTAGCCTCTTACAACCATTTTACGATACTGAATATGCTAGGTGATATTTCTTGTTCCCTTCAGAGCATACTTCGCAAGTATTTGTTTAATTAGCAGAATCACTATGCTATCTACCTGAAAGAATGCATATGGATGGACATGTTTCATTTTGCTAATCGGATAGTATCACCCTAATATGCACCTTGTGGCCTTTCTTAGATGTATGATTTCCTATTAAAAGCCGACAGCTAGACTTGCACCATGCTAGTGCTCTATTATCTATATTCGAATTTATAGGGAAATTGTTTGATGTTTCATTCTGAATAAACCAACTTTGGCATTCTGTGCCTGTAATGCTTCTTTTTTGGTGACTGTATGGCTCCTGCATTTTTGCTAGAAGTATTTATCATGATAGTTGAAGCCTTCTTAGGTTATGTATTTTTCACTTGATAGCTCCATCACTCTGCTCTTCTTCTACAGAAGAGTTTCTTAGCATATCCAGCGTACCATGCTTTGCTACCTGTGGTACTAGTGCTGTTTTCAAAGTTTCTTAGTTTTCCTTTGTTACGTTGTTTTCAAAGTATCTGATCCTGGTACATTGGTCATAGTTTTAATGGTGTCATATTTCTGTTGTTTTATTGTGTCCTTGTATTGGGTTTCTTCTTTAAATATTTACTGCAAGTCTTTGCTGTGTTTTGTCTAATCTGCCCTACATGATGATACATATGCCACATCTTTTCAGAGTCGATTTGTGAAACTTGATTAAAAGAAAATGAGAACTTAAGTTTTGATATTTGTGCATCTTTGCTTTAGTTTGATCTTGAAAGGGCCTAATATATTTGCTTTCATGTGGTAATAATTTACAGGCACTTGTGGATGCACCTGACATGGTTCGATGCCAGATCAACTTCAAGCGCCTCTCTTTGACTGACATCAAGATTGACATCAAGCGCATCCCTAGGAAGGCAACTTTGATCAAGGCTCTGGAGGAAGCTGGTAATGAACCATTCCTTCAACCATATCCTTCATATCTAGACATTCTGTCAGTGGACACTGTTAAAACGAATGTTATCTATCTGCAGATGTGAAGAACAAGTGGGAGAACAGCTCATGGGGCAAGAAGCTGATTGTCCAGAAGAGGAGGGCATCGCTCAATGACTTCGACAGGTTCAAGGTCATGCTGGCGAAGATCAAGGTGAGATTCTCAGATATACACTCTTGAATTAATTATTTGCAACTGTTATGACCTCAACTAATATTCTTATTACTATGTAAACAGAGGGGAGGAGCTATCAGGCAAGAGCTTGCGAAGCTTAAAAAGGAGGTTGCTGCTGCTTAGATCGCTTCCGTGTGCAACCTGTTGAGATTTTGGTCAGCAATGTTTCGTCCTGAATCCTGAAATATTGTGTGAATTGCTCATCACTGTTATTGGTGTATCACTGAATCTTTAATATTAAACATCCAGTGTTTGAGATTTCGCCAGAATTCTTAAGAATCTGAGATAGTAAGTGCTGTGGTTTCTTGTTTTCACTCTGCAGTTACTTTGCTGTTTCATTTGCATCTTCTGTGCTAAGTTACATTTTAACCCTGTAAGAATCCACCAGGACCTTGTCTTAAGTTCTCTTCCGTGACATCTACTTCTGTAAATCGTTGTGCTTGGATAATAAGCAGGATTGGTAGGAGGATTTTTTTGTAGTAAAATGCATCTACAGTCCTCATTCTTGCATGAATGACTCGATTTACTCTTAGTCATTTAGCTTTAAATTGGATCCTAATAGAGCCTGTAAATCGCATTAACGTGAAGGATAAATCGTCACATGACAACCCGCTGGATGGTAGTTGCCCTGGCGTTTTGCAAATCAGCTGTGTAGGCATAGTCGTTGTAAATACGACGAAGCAGTTCACGTTGTGCCGGTGGCACCTTGTTAAGATGAAGATTCTGTAGAGACAACCTCCCTCCTTCTATTCTGCCCCGTGCATGCTCGAAAACAATTGCCATTCACACATGCTCGCCTTCGGATCCGTCATCATGAGCTCTGATCCTTCATGATCCGCCGTTGTCTGACTTCTTCGACCCTCTCTAATCTTAGAGCCAACATTCCTTGTGCCTTTTTTTTGTCATGCCGCTGATCATCGGGTCATCTTACGCCACCTCTCGATTGCGCCACCTCTCGATTGCGCGGGGCGAACCCGCTCTCTAGATCCGCGCCTCCCTAGCATGCCCCTACGTCGCACCCGCGCCTCACCAGCGTTCTGCGCCCCGGGGTCGTGGCCTGCAAGGTAGAGGCACTGGGCGAGCGGCTAGTCAGGAGGGAGTAGGAGGCACGGCCAAGCAGGATAGCTGGCGAGACACGCACGAGCCGTTGAGCGTCATGACTTGCTACTGCTCCGACAGCTGTTGCGGGTGTGTGGACGAGAGGAGGCAACCTTCGAGAAGATAGGATGCCAAAAACTCACGAGAGAGGTTTTCGCATAACCTTCATGGCACGTGCTTATCTGGCACGAAATGCTGCGCTAGCTGAGCTCTGCGCATGGGCCCATCTCCACTTGGGTTAGACGAGTCCCTACAACAACTTCGATTATGCAATTATCTGGTACAAGAACTAAATGAAATCAAATGCATTTTTATTCCCTCTGGTACAAACTATAAAACGTTTTGGTAGGCTATATAATAGCAAGTCAAAACAAAGGCTAAGCTACACGTAGCTCTTTATTTTTTTAAAAAATTAAAAAATCTTATTTTAAAGTTCTAAAAAATTCTGAAAAAAATCCCAACCGTGCTAGATAATAGTGCATTGTGCATAATCTCAACTCAAAATAATTTATATTCTGGGCTACACAAAAAATAACAAAATCTGATAAATTTTGCGGAGTTCAAGTTTTGCACTATTCACTACTTTTAGATTTTTCATTTTTCACATACCAAAATATAACATATTTCTATTTGAGATTTTACAGATTGGTAGAAGACAACATATTCTACATTTAGGATTGTTTTCAGATTTTTTGAAACTTCAAAAATGTGATTTTCAAAATTTGCAAAATAAAGAGCTATGTGTAGCCCGAGCTACATATCGCCCCTCCGTATAATACTACCTTTTCTTTTCGTGGTGGGAGAGATCACTTCGAGAATTCGCTTACGTTCAGGGCAGGAGGTGTTCCGGAATCCTTTACAAGATGGGGACCTCCGAAATAGTTGGAGGAAATCAAACCGAGATTCTCTCCAGTAGAGAGACTCCCGTCGATAAATCCTAGAGTCAACACCGCGCACGTACACATGTAAACTTCCGAAACAATTGTTCCTTGTACAAAAATTCTTCTACCTCGCCATGGAGCCGGACATGGAAGAAGGGGCATCGCCTCACGTTCCCGCTGCTCCAAGGAAGCACGAAGAATTCCTTCGCTTCGTCATGCTGTCAGCCTTGATACTAGCCGGGTTCATCGCCGTGGCGCTGTTCGTTTTACTTTTCCCCGATCTCGACCGACACCAGGACCTCGTCCCAACTTTCTACCTCGACCTCGCCGGCTTCGACGGGCTCGACGGCGCGACGATCGACGTCTCCCCTACGTTCAACCTCACGCTCCACGGCGTCAGCAGCAGACGGAGCTCGGAGTCGTGGGAGCTCTGCAGCGAGCGCGGGACGGTGGCGGTCTCCTACGCGGGGGCGGTGCTTGCGTGGGGCCGCGTGCCCGGGTTCTGCGTCGCCGAAGGCGCCCAGAGGCACGTGAGGATGGTCGCGCTCGGCGCCGGTGTGGGGCTCTCCGACGAGCTGCGCGGCCGCATGGCGTCGGAGAGGCGGTCGCGGGCCGCGGAGGTGGACGTGGACATCGTGCTGGACTCGTACGGCGACCACTGGAAGAGCTTCCTGTCGTGCCCAGTGAAACTGGATGATGAGCCGTCGCCGCGACCGGCGGCCTGTAGAGTCCTTGTGCCGTACCTCTGGTGCAACGAGAACATTGACTAGGTAGTTTTTTTTTGCGAATTTGTTAACAGCTTTACCGATATTAATTTGCACCGGAAAGTTTATTATTTGAGTGAATTCCACATTTTACCTCATAGTTGTGCATTTGTGACACTTATTACCCCATTTAGTGTATCAAAATTAAAAATACACCATACAAAAAAGTTGAACACGGTTTTACACCATTTTTGCATTCTCCATGTTTCGTTAGAATAGTCCAGCAAATATGTAAAGACCGGAGGGCATCATCGAAGATAATGTCTAGCCTTCTCTTCACCATCTGTTTAGTTCCTCATCATTGTCTTGGTAATTTTGATCGTCAATCATCACTTCACACCTTGCCCAACGAAAATGCATAAAAAAAAAGAAGATCTAAAGTTTTTAAAAATGTGTAGTATAAACGAATTTTCACTAGATGGGGTAATTAGTGTGACAAATGTATAACTAGAGGGTAAATAGTGGAATTCACTCTTGTTATTTTGATATGCTGAGTACTAGATCTTTCTGTTAGTTTCTTTTTTTCTAGATCCTTCTAATTACTTTTCTGGGTTGTTGGAAATATGTTTTTGTGAAAAAAGTTCACCATTCTATCATGGAGTAATAATCATCAAAAACAGTTCAAACTTTTCTAAAAGTAATAAAATAGGTTTATAGGCCACCTAATGTAATACCCCGCATTTATAAAACTCGAAGGGTAGCAATTAGGATTGTGTATCTTTGTATTCATGCATGTTTGCAAAATTTAGGAAAAAATTGTGCTTTTGTGTAAAAGGGACTGGGAGTCAATATCTGACGAACGTCAAGGATTTGGAAACAGATCTCTGACAGATAGTCGAGAGGTGTCAAGACCACACAAATCATTATTTTCAAAACTTATGTTTCTAAAAGCAATAATATCTCTATTGAGATCATCTCAAATTCAAATCTTAACATCTCACTTGTGAGATCATTTTTAAATTTAAATGATATATTCCAAGAAAATTCAAATAACTCATCCTGATCTATTCAAAATTAAAATTTCACATCTTATTCTTTATCTTATATTCCAAACACATCTTTACAAATATCTATACCATCTTATACAAACAAAATTTAGGGGTGCGCCTTGGCGCACGACCCCCCAAACCCTGTTTTGACGACACGCCATACACGATGCTAATAATCAACGGGTACACATAATTATATTCTTATGTAAGGGCGGGGACAAAATTACACAAATAATAGGCAGAAAACTAATTCGTGCAACTAAATGGCGTGCAAACACAACGAACCTGTGACGAAGCTTCCTACGATCAAATGGATTATTCACCTGTGTCTTTAAACCGCCGTCCGAACCGCATACAAAAAAGATGCGTTGTTTCGTCTCCATCGAGGACGGTTACACACCCGAAGCACGAATGCTGACCGTTTTGTCTGATTGATTCCCGATGAAACCCGTCCGTCTTCACATAAGGTTATAAATCCCCCTTCACGAAGCTACGCACCAGAGATCCATCGTCCCATTCCAAGACCACAACATAGGAGTAACACCGTTTCTACCCCCAGAACTCCACTTTCAATGGCAGGACGAATGGACGGCGCCGCCGGTTGGTCTGATCTCCCAGACGACCTCGTCAAGAAGATAGGAGACTCCTTCATCTAGTCCGACGACGTCGACTATTATTCATCTCTCCGTGCGACCTGCGGCAATTGGAGACGCTCCACGGAACCTCTCAAGATCTTTCTTAACAAATGGATTATGCTTGAGAAAAATAGCGACCAGAAAGTCACATTCCTGAACACCTCCACTGGCCGAGTCAGCGCTAAATCCATCCCCGACGACGTCTGCAGGTTCACAACACATGTCTTTTACATCTAATCTTATGTCTTATGTTATGTTAATATGTCAGTAACCTTGAAAAATCACCCTGTTTTCAATCCACCTACTTTGCAGTAATTATTTTTACGTAGCAGCTACAACAGTCGGCCTCGTTGTGCTAGGAAAAAGGACATGGCCGTATAAGATGCGCTTGCTTAACCCAATCACAGGTTCCATTGTTCGTTTTCGGGCACAGATACCAGCGGAGAAACTGACCTCCATTACTGTTCTGACTTCCCCGACCATGGTATTTGTATGGAACCTTCAGAACAGATCTATCAGATGGGCTGACCAAAACTCCGTCGAGGGTTAGACTCCTTCAGGATTTGGCGAAGGGCAATTCTGGTGTGTGGAATGGTTTGGACTACTTTCCAGCATGAATACACACCATGACGAAGTGTACGTGACCGACAACTACGGATCCATCATACCTACCATCCTGGCAACCAAGGACTCAGATATTGGTCGCACCGCTCGAACGGTGAAGATGACAAAAATCATCGAAGGCCCAGCTTTCAACGGACAGAGCTATAGAAATAGATTTTACCTGGTGTTATTAGAGGATGAGCTTCTCCTTGTTATCAGCGGACGGGTTGACAATGACGACCCTGTGGTCTATCGGGTAGACACAAACAATTTAGCGTTGGCACCCGTCAAGGGCATTGGCAAGCATGCCCTCTTTGTCGGCATAAACTGTTCAGTTGCAGTTGACAGCAGAAGAGTCCCCACCGTCGAACCTGGAAGCATCTACTACGCCGATATGTCGGAGATCCGATCCTATAATTATGACCGCCTCTCCTGGCATCCGGAATCAAACTATGTATTTGGCTATGGAATAGGTTCCCTTGACGATGAAGACCGTCCATTCCGTCTTGATCAGCTACTGGCGGAGTACTGCAGAAAAGTGGAAGACTCGGATTTTCTGATGACGCCACCTTGTAATCATACGGAGCAATACATGTCTAAATAATTTTGTTCACCCTATACGTGTAGTTAGAAATATGTAAAATACAAGGTGAAAACTCTTCGTTTAGCACGTCGTATACTGTAAAAAACCCGTGCGATTACCATGTAACTGACCAAGCTATTCTCCATCATCATGATACCTGTTTCCAGAAGCTCAGCACAACGATCTGAGTTTATGCGACCAGGCCGGCTCCAGGGAGCCGACGGCATCCATCTTACAAAACGTCAGAGGGAAATCGACAGGACATGATAGGCTTTGTTCCTCCCGAGGATTGGTCGGCGAGTACCAGCGTATGATCCCATCACCCAGACGAGCGATCTTGTCGACTCTGTGGAGTAGACACGACCAGCATTCCTCTTCGTCTTAATTGCTGCGCCTTCCCTAGACAGAATCGTCATCGACGACTGTTCCTCCGTTTTCCTGCCGCGCTGGTAAACTATTTTCTTGACTACCTGAGTAAACAAGTGTATGGGTGACGATTCCAACTGTTGCCCGCAGTTGCTCCCCTGGGCTCCCTTCTGGCTCAAGGAGCCTTCATCTCGTCTGGACCCAATCTGGCAGGATCCTGCTTACATGTATCCTTCTCAGGCTACACCTGCCAGCGCAATCATTCTGAAGATCCTCCAAAGCAAGACGCGTGGCGTCGACCCAGCCGACCTAATGGAGCTTCTGAACAAAGCTCTGGAAGTATTTACACGTCCTTAAATACTCATGATTTTACCACATCCTGTTTCGTCCTTTCACCCATGATTTTTCCGCAGAATGAGAAGAGGGAGAACGCCACATCCCTTCACGTTTTAAAGGTGGAGATGCAGCACTGCGGCAAGCCTTCGAGCAGCAAAAAGACTAATTCGCTGATGATCTTAGAACATGAGTCACAGCCATCAATAATTTTGTCGATCAATAGCCCTGTAGGCCCAGAGATCCCGGTTACCGAAATGTAATGGCTATCTATACAGATCTGCATTTACGTCTCATCGCAATCTTTAAGTTCTGAGACTCAGTATTTAACGAATGACTAATTTTATTTTCCCTTTGACGCTGAATTTAATAAAATTATCTGGTTATAAGCAGGATACGAATTGGTACCCATTCATATCATGCGACTTGATAAGCATAGCGTGTTCACTCTCCATGAAACAGGGTAGGCACAGGAATAAATTTGAACGTCGGTTATGCCGACTCCAGGGAGTCGGCGTGGCCGGACAGCGTGGTAAGACGGAGAAGCGAATATCGTTATCTCCTTACACGATGTTGGATTTCTTATTCACGAAGTTGCCGTCTGTCCAATTATATTTGATAGATTTATATTGTACGTGTCGTAGGGTGATGTCGGTTTACCCTCGCAGACTCAATTTTTCGAGTGTTGGACTATTTGATCTTTAAAGTAAGTGAATATATGTTCTTCCTTTTTCGTATTTCTCTTCTATATGTTTGGGGCGCAACGCAACATTTTTTCTCGCTTTCTATTTGGTCAAGATTTTTGTCCTTCTGGGTCGTCAATGCGTCCCTTGGTCGTCACCTACTCCGCCGACTCCACTCGTTGGATGGCCAGAGACATGACGGGAGGGGTAAACACGTGACGGTTATCCGTACGCTGTTGAAACCGAATCCAGGATGCCGAATATACGTCCATCCTTACTCAGACTACTGTCTTTTATGTTAGGGCGTCACGCAAAGTTTTTTTTTGACGTTCCTGTTCGTCCAATCCTTTTCTCCTCTTGCGTTCTCGACGCGCCTCTTGGCCGTCACCTACCTCACCAAAGGTACGCCCGAAGCAACAGACACGTGACCTTGAATCGCACGGTGTGAAACCGACTCCAGGGAGCCGGCGACACCGAATGCTTAACAAAGAAATCAGTTATCGTTTGTGCTTAATTAGAGATGCCGGTCCCGCCTATTCTCTAATTTGATGTTTAAAAAATTATAGCAATAATCCAATATGTGTAGATAATGTTGAGATTTACTTCTTCCCGACATCGGCAACCTCTTCATCAACGACATAGGTGACATCGGTTCCTCTGCTGCTGCACTGTACGTGTTCTTGATCTTTCTGTTGGAGATTTCCCTAGAGTTTCTGCTTGTAGTAGTTTCCCTAGATTCGTTCGGTTTATCTACTGATTTAGTAGATCGCATGATTAGTTTAATTCTTGTTATTCTAGTCATGATCTGTTTACTGTTTTCGCGGATTAAACCGGATTAAATCATATTCTTGTGATGGAAACTTTTTGGGCTACACAAATATCACAAATCTGGCAAAAGTTAGAAAATTTCAGGCTGTGTACTGTTCAGGGTAAAAGATTGACATAAATGACTCTTTTGTGTAGCCCAAAATTTCAAGATCAAGAGATGTTCCTTGCGATACAAATGTAAAAACGGATCTCCTTGGATGGTCCAGCACCAAGCAGGTACCCCGGTGAAACCGCAAGTTCCGATGGTGGAGTTCCCTCACGATGGCTGTCGTTGTTTTGTCCCTTACAACGAAGTCGATGACCACATGATCGCCTGCCCGTATGGCCCGTGCACCTGCCCAGAGTCTGACTGCGACTTCACTGCCCCGCCAGCGGCGCTTGTGGTCCACCTCGAAGTAGTCCACTCGCTGACGGTGCGTATGTTACCTTACGGCATCCCCGTAGTGTCGCAGGTGGCGGTACCGGCGCCGGGCTTGCCGGGTCGGCGGCTCGTCGGCCATGGAGAGGACGGTGCCGTGTTCGTCGTGTACATCGGCAAGGTCGGCTCGGTCACCATCGTGTCTTTCATGTGCGTTAGGTCAGATGCGTGCTTGTTTCCGCGGTACCGAGTGAGGATCTGGGTTGATAGTCCACGGCAACACTCCCCTCGCCGGCTCGTCGTCCAAGCCGCCACCGCCGTGTTCGCACATCTGCCAACGCTTACCGGAAAGGCCGTCGACGATGCGGCCGCAGACCAAGTGGCTGCCCTTGCACTACACACATCAAAGTTCATGCCATGACATCTTTGCACAAGGTAGATAGACGAAAGACACGAATGAAGTGTGCGGAAAAAAGAAAGACCTTCAGTTCGGGACGCTCTGCGGTTTTGCGCAATCCCAGACTACCAGTGAGGCGGAGCAAGCTTGACACACAATGTGCAAAGAGAGACGCTGGGAAGCCGAACATGGACACGCTGCCCGATATAAAATAGAACGCTTCTCCGTCTTAATACGCCATCCAATCAGGCCGACTCCCTGGAGTCGGTCTGACCAGCGTTCCTCTCCGTCTTAATTGCCACGCCTTACCTAGACGTACTCGTCGTCCACGACTGTTCCTCTATTTTCTACCGCCTCCTCTGTGCCGGAATGTACACGCCACGTGTAAACTGGCAAACGGGTACACCTATGAATAGACTGCGATAACGCATCGCTGGTCAAACATCATTTATTACTAACTTTAAACTACTGTCAACTGCCGCCGACTCCGATGCCAAACACGGTCGACCATGTAGAATGTTTTGTATAAAAAATATAAATTAATAATACACATATAAGCTACGGATCCTAAAAAAGACAAACAAACCACTTTGCCAGAACAATAATAAGAGGACGAGGACGATATGATCACACGAGTGACTCCAGGATGACATAACCCATGATCTTGACATGGAAAAAAAATCAACGGGACGTCGGCACCAATATTCCACCGGTAACCAACGAACAATAAGGACTCGTCATCAGTTTTTTTAACACACCCAGTGGATTCCAAAACCATCACAAGTTCGTTGTGTTTACATGCCATTTAGTTGCACGAATTATTTTTCTGCCTGCTATTTGTCTAGTTTGGTCCTAGACCTTAGCTTTTGGAGTTGGTGGTCATTGCCTTTCCACTCGCATGTAGGTTATTACGTTTGTTCTTACTTGATAAGGGTAGAGTGTTCACTCTCTACGGAACAGGGTACGCAGGAATAAACTTGAAAGTACAAAATGTTGGTAATGGCCGAGTCCCGGGAGTCTACTAGAATGACCTTCCCCGTTTCACTACTCGGCGATTCAGCCGACTTCAAGGAGTTGGCAGGACTGACCTTCTCCGTCTCACGATCTTTGAGCATACAGCAAACAGGCCGGCACATTCGCCGTGATAAGCTACTCCTACTCCCTCCGTCATAAATTAGGGAGTGCTTCATAAACTCGTATCCCTAGCAGCCTCCCTCCGTATGGTCGCACGTCACGGCAGGCCTGGTTCCACCGGGATGTACACGCGTTGTGTAATCGGTCTCTTGCTACTCTGGTTTTATATCCCGAGAAACCATAGTAAAGAAAAACCAAAACGACTGAGTGGGACGCCGGCCCCTCGCATCATCCCGTCTCGCCGACTCCACGGAGTCTGTTTCAACACTGTGCGGTTCGGCCACCCAACGGGAAAAGTCAACGGAGTAGAAACAGCCGATTCCAGGGAGTCGGCGGGTTCGGTGCACATTAAAAAGGTGAAGGTCACTCGGCCGACTCCAGGGAGTCGACGGGTAGATGTGCAGTAAAATGGAGAAGGCCAGCGACGGAGTCGGCTGTGTCGATGCAAAGAAAAAATGAATTTACAACCGGGATGAAGCGGCACGGGCGAAACGACACGACCACATGAAAAAAATCGACAAATAGAATAATCAGACAGGTAGGAGGATGAGGGATTGGTGGGATGCGAAAGTACACATAGGAGGATACACGACATGAAAATACATTATTATGTCTGCCGCAACACGATAAATACGAGGAAGAGCATCTGGTGGCGCCATTCAGATGGAGATGTCGCGGTGGTGGTGGCGTCGGCGTGACCTCCGTCTCACTGCTCGTCGACCCTGCCGACTCCAGTCCGCCAAATCCAAGGACTCGGCAGGACTAACCAACTCCGTCTCACTGCTTGCCGAACCCACCGACTCCAGTCGGCCGAATCCAGGGAGTCGGTAGGACTGACCTTCTCCGTCTCACTGCTCGACAATCCCGCCGACTCCAGTCAGCCGAATCCAGGGACTCGGCAGGACTGGCCTTCTCCGTCTCACTGCTCGTCGATCCCGCCAACTCCAATATTTTTAAAACACGAACGTGTTGCCAAAGCTGTGATGTCAGATGGCCTAAAATAAACATATTCCGTGTCGATACCCAAGAACCTCTTCAACCAGCAAACCAACAACAAAATTTCCTAGAAAAACCAGGAAAAGCAAGAAATAAGACGAAGTAAAATAACAGCTCCCCAAAACAAAAAGAAACAACAAATAAAATAAGGCTCGCGCAGTTAAAATGAAGTGGCAAAATGATCATCGACCGACAAGTCATCCATTACAGTCCTAACACCTCCAGTTCCAAACCTATCGAAAGTACGCAACATAGCAAAACGAATATCAGCGTCTGGAGAGGCTCTCTGGAACGACTCTAGATGTAACCGCTGAGCATGTGATGGCGTGTAGTTGACGGGAAAAATATTCTGCAGGAAGCTTCGTATCTTCCCCTGCTACGGCGCCAGAAAGCACTCTTGATGGCCCTTCACGTAGTTACCTGCGTGAAAAGTAAATGGGTTAGGTTGAGACTCCAATTGCAGAGTGTGTAGTAAGTGGAAGACGTGTTTTACCCATGAGGGTGACTCGAGGGTTTAATATCGAACTCTCGGAGAATCAGTAGTGAAGATTTATCTTTCCTATCCTTCTTTTGGTTACCTACAAAACAAAGTAAATGTTTTGGTCCTCAACCTCACCTAGTGGTTGTCAAGCACAAGGTGTGAGAATGATATCAAGATAATATGCAATGCAAACAAGAAATAAATATGCAATGGTGGTAAATAAATATGTAAGGATGGTGGTAGCAATGATAAATGATATTTTTGAGTTTTATATGATGAATGCAAGATGTAAAAGTGTTTTTGTATTTTCGGATTTTTAAATGGCAGAAAATGGAAAAGTGGTAAAAGTTGTTGGAAAGGTGTTTCTTATGATTAAAAATGGACCGGGGTTCATGGTTTCACAAATGCACTATCTCTTTAATAAAGTGGTAGACAATGGAACACTAGAGTTGACATATGAGATTGCAATACAACAGTTTAATGACAAGTTATAATTATATGGGCATCACGTCCTAACATAGAGACCTTTTGGTTATTAGTCTCTCTTATACTCCACCAAGATGCGAACTAAATCATAACACCTCAGTAATTAAGATAACTCAGAGTATAGCAATAAGTATCATGACATTAAATTAAAATAAGAACATGCTAGATCTAGTCATGGAGTAGTGGCAATGGTCACACCCACATCTCCGGTAGCATGGTATTTCTTTTTATCCCTAGTGAGGCAACAAAGTAAGGTAAAGATACCCAAGTGGATCGCAGAACTTTCTCTCACGTTCACTGCACTAGCCACCCCCGTTACTCCAACTAATGCACACGTTTCCCCCTCACACGCTCTCATAAACATGCTTGATCATGACAAGTAAATAAGAACGGGTACATAATATGCATCTACTTTCATAACTGAAACAAAACCATTGCAATCTCAAACATATATTAACTCATAAAAAGATCCACCACAAAGGTATTACATAGATGACCGTAATCATGTTCAGCAGCTCATACGGTACTAATTAGTGAAGCTCGAGAGAGAGAGATACATAAGTTACTTCCACAAACCCATAGTCCAGAGGTGGACTACTCCCTCTTCATCATGGAGACGGTGGAGAAGTCGTTGGAGAAGATGGAGACCACACCGGTAGTGCCCCGCCGGAGTTTTCTCCCTCCAATCTGCAGCTCCAGGTCTCTGTTTCGGTGTTTCTGTGTTTCTGCGGCGCTCCTTTCAGAGAACGTCGGGGGACTATTTTTATAGGCGTTTTGAGGTCAAAACGGATTCGGTGGAGGAAAGATCGACGACAACGGAGCTCCGAGGACCAAAAGGAGGGGCCCCACATGGCCAGGTACATGGGCCGCGTGGGCCCACCTAGTTTGGCCCTCGGGTCTCCGCTTGTTCGCTTCCTTTGCTCCCAGGTCTTGTTCCTTCCAAAAACTGATGCTCGTAAATTTCCCGGTCATTTGGACGTCGTTTGGGTCCCTGAAACATTAAAATATAGAAATAGGGTTTTCTGCCTGCGCAGGGTTAATTCCATAAAAAATAGGAAACATGTCAAATATTTCCAAAATTATTATAAAACCGTGATATAACCCTTATATGATGCAAATACGACTGGAATATAAGTAAAAATAATGCAAAGTTCATGTATGCATTTTACATGCATCAACATCCCCAAGCTTAACCTATACTCGTCCTCGAGTATGAAGGTGACAAAACTAACATGGACTTTGCAATTTAATACTATCAATTGATATCAAAGATGATTAATATTGCTACATAGAGTCAAATGGTTCATTCTTAAAAGGAGTAGCAATATGCAAGATAGTTTATGAAGTGATATCAAGTATTCAATGCAGGGATGTTCAATGATAATTCACAAAGTGTAACATAAGAGAAAAAGTACTATGGACCACATGTATGCATAATAATAAGTAAGAACATCCTACAATTAGGGCTGGACATAAAGCTCGAATTTCGTTAAGCTTATTGAGCGCTCGGTAACTCGACTCGTTTATGCTCGACTCGTTATCTTAACGAACCGAGCCGTGCAGCAATTTTAGCTCGTTAATACTAACGAGCTTAACAATCAAACTAACGAGTTTCGTGAGCTACTCGTTAAGATTGTTAGCGTCATGGCAGCATGGCTACAAATCTATATGTTGTAGCCCATCCAACGATTAACAAGTTAGCAATATTTATTTTCATTTGAGTGTGTGAAACTACTATGAGTTTGTGAACTATTTGTTGTCGATTTGTCATTTTTAAACTACTTTTATACGTTTTATGGCTGAAATCTTTTCAGATGCATTTTAAGTTTTTTTACATCTTCTTAACGAGTCTTAACGAGCTGCTCGCGAGCGCTCGTGAACGTCTAACGAACCGAGCCGAGCTTTAGTTTCAGCTCGTTATTCTTAACAAGCTTAACGATCTGAGCCTTAACGATTTCGAGCCTTAACGAGCCGAGCCTTAACGATCCGAGCAGCTCGTTAGTCCAGCCCTACCTACAATGGTCATAGAATATTGGTGAAAATCTGAATATAAAAGGTGGACACTTTGGAAAGATATATATATGAGTAGAGGTAAAGCATGAATAAATTTCATCTAACTTCTGAACTTCTCTACTTAAGTTAATGATTGTAATGTGGTAATCCTTGGTGTCAAGCTCTCATTCCCCTATCATAGCATCTTGAATGATTAAGTTTAAAGTGAAAGCAAATACGAGTAGTGTGCTTGACAAAGTACAGGTTGAAAGTCTCATGCCCCTTGAATACAAGTACCTACTCCATGTGTTACTCAACTTGGAAAACAAAGCAAGTTCAAGTTAAATATCATTGTAAGTAATAATAGTATCATTAAGAGCGTCAACTGGGGTACCTCTTGTCCCAGGATATGGAACAAGCCCATATCAAAATGACAAGACAAACAAACAAATGAACAATCTCAACACCCTTTTTATTTACCATTAGATAGCTTTTTATTGTAAGGTGTATCACAGAAGGTTCACCATAGCATGTAAGTAAATTTCCACCATGAATGATGCATGGCTTAGATTAGCGGCCCAGGCGTCTCTCTAACCATTTATACAAACTCATTTAAACTCACTTCATTTCCCATTTATTTCACCCATGGTAAGCATCCATAAACAAAAGTACATGATATCAACTAAATGAGATGAAGTGCAATGTTGAAAGCTTGCCATGTGACAGCACATATGAGCTAACTCTCAACCAAAGACATTTGTCAAGTCCACAACATCATAATTTTAATCACAATGGGTCATATTTTATTTATGCAATAAAGTAAAGTGTGCATCAAGTTCGAGAGAGCTCTATAACCAACTTTTCCCACAACAATCAACAACATAAGCATTTTCATTCAGAGGTATAGATAACACAAATATCATGATAAACATACTCGGAATAGCATAAAGCTAATAGGTAGATATGGTGGACTCACTGGAAAAACTTTGGTTGAAGGTGTTGGAAACAAGTTTTTGCTTGTTGGAATTTTTGGGCTAGCAAGAGGGAGAAAGTTGACCATCTAAATGCATGCATGAGTGTCCATAGAACTAACTAATCCATGTTAAAACAAGGTAAATAACATTTAGCATCAAAACATGAATAAAAGATAGCTCTTGATAAAATATTTGCAAATTATTACTCATTAACAAGCTCATGAATCATGCAATTATATGTATCTTTTAAAATTAACTCAACATCCCTTTTCCCAATCTTATAATAGCATCCAACATAATTCAACCCAAATTTCCAGTAGCTCTCTCATATATAAATGATAGTGTGGTGGTCTCACAAAATAAAAATCTAACCTAAACAAACAAAAAGACGCTCCAAGTTTATGCGATAAAGTGTTTCGATCGAAAAACAGAAGTTAGACGTGTGCAAACCGAGAGTGTGTAGGTCCAGTGGGGTTGTCTTCACATCCCCAAGCTTATGGTCTTCACCATCCTTGGATAGCTCTTGGTGCATCTCCTCTAATCCCTGTGAAAAAACTTCAAAACACCGTTTCTCCCATTTCTTTTCTGTGGGGTGCATTAGTAGTGATAAACAAATAGATTTCTTGCTGCATATAATCCTTAGACAAAAATTCATATGAATGTCCAGAAATGTATAATGTTGTATGCCTACTCATAAACTCAATTGGATCAAAAAGATTCAAGTTAAAAGTTCTAAGCATGCATCAAACAAAATGGGACAGAATCTGTCCAGAAAAACAGCAGCAGCTAAACGTATTTTTCTACCCTACTTAACTTTGTCGGAAAATTCCGAAAAATTCATGCATACAGAGGATGAAAAGTTGCTACTACAGTTTAAATATGAGCTCATTCGGAGTTACAGAATAAGAATTAAAAATCATACCGTGCACAGATTCGTGCAGGAATAATATCTCCGAACGCTATAAGCAACTTTTCAACCAAAATGAGTAAAACTTGGCACTTTATTAAAAATTCCAGAAACTAAACTAAACACTAAGTCTCTTGTTACAGCAAGAGGACACAAAGAAAATCACAAATAAAAACAACCGGGTTGCCTCCCGTAAAGCGCTTTCTTTATAGCCATATAGCTAGGCTTCTTACTTGATGTTTATTGTGGACGAAGCTCATGAGGGAGCTTGAACGATGGTGTGTCCCTCTTCCTTGGGAAGTGTTCCATGCACTTCTTGTGTGGAAACTGAAACTTCACATTCCCTTCTTTTGAATCAATGATAGCACCTGTAGTACGAAGAAAAGGTCTTCCAAGAATAATTGGACTAGAGGTTTTATTCCCCATATCCATGATTAGAAAATCAACAGGCACAAATGTCATATGTAACTCTACCATAACATCACTTACTTTCCTAAAGCATGTTTAATGGAATCATCAGCAAGTGCAAGTTCAATAGAGCATTTTTCAAGATTTTTCAATTCAAGTACTTCATATAGTTCTTTAGATAAAACAGAGACACTAGATCCTAGATCAAGTATAGCATGGTGTGTCTCTTTTCCAATGGTTACTAGGACTTTGGGAATCCATATATCCCCAAGCTTAGGTGGTATCATAGCCTCTTGGTTGTACCTAGCAATCTTTTCTTTTAACACATGATTAGCAATATAAGAACCAAAACCAGCTTGGTTACATTAATGGAAGGATCACTTGCAAATTTTTGTAAGATAGATATTAATTCATGCAAGCTACAATTCTCTAAGTCAAGCAATGGATCCTTTACTTCACTAAGCATTTTAACTTCCTCAACTTTCTTTCTTTCATTACCATAATAGTTTCCTTAGCAATTCTCTCTTGCTCATGAATATGTTCCCAAGATTTATTTATAACCTCTTGACAATATTTAATTGTTTCCTCATGTTTTTGAGCTATAATGGTGTTCTTTAATGAGGAAACTTCCTTAGTGAGCTGATCTACCCTTTCAAACAAAGAGTCTTGTTTTTCAAACTTAGATATAAATTCCTTATTAAGCTCCTTTTGAGTAGATATAAATGATCTAATGGTGTTTTCCAAATCACTAGAAACATTACACTAGTGCATATTTGTTTGGCACATATGGGGGTTTATTATAAGAGTTATAATTGTTGTTACCATACCCATTATTACCATAGTTCCTAATGAAGTTGACATCAATATTTTCAGGATTATTACCAACTAGTTCTTGCAAAGGCACATTTTCAATATTTTGTTTATTAATGAAAGCAAGAATAGTATCCATTTTAGATGACAAATCATTTGTTTCTTCTATGGAGTTCACTTTCTTAGAAGGATTAGGTGCTCTATCAGTATGCCATTGACTATAGTTTTGCAAAATGCTTTCCAATATGTTCTTAGCTTCTACTATAGTTTTTCCCATAAAAGCACCTCCAGCAGCAGAATCAAGAATATTTCTAGACATGTAATTTAGACCATTGTAAAAAGAGTGTAATATGGTCCATTCGTTGACCCCATGTGATGGACAAGTTCTAAGCATAAGTTTAATCCTATCCCAAGCCATAGCAACATGTTCATTTTCATTTTGCCTAAAAGAAAGAATGTTGTTTCTATTTTGCAAAATTTTAACAGGGGATAGTATTTCTTAATGAAAGCTTCTTTTAAATCATCCCAAGTTTTAATGCTATCAATAGGTAATGAATGCAGCCACTCTTTAGCTTTTCCTCTAAGTGAGAAAGGAAATAACTTCAGTTTTAGAATATCACTTTCCACATTTTTAAATTTCTGCATGTCACATATTTCAACAAAATCATGAAGATGCATAGAGGCATCCTCCATAGCACTACCGCCAAATTGTTCCCTAGTTATCAAGTTCAACAAACTAGGACTTACTTCATAACTCTCAGCATTTATCTTAGGTGTGGCAATGGGCCTAGCAATAAATTGATCATTTGGAGTGTTTGTGTAATCACACAACTTAGTTCTTTCTCCCATTTTAGCAAGTTTTTATGTGTTTTTTAATTTTTTATGCAAAACTGAAAATAAATATGCAAACAATGACAAAACAAATAAATTGCTTTGAAGGTAAAGATGGATAAGATGATGCTCACGTAGGTGCAACCTCCCCAAGCTTAGGTGTTAGCACAAGTTGGTGATGAAGTTGACTTGGTGAGATATCCTTGGATAAACCCGACGCAGAAAACAGAGCTAGTGCAGGGAACCCTTGGATAAACCTTTCAGCAATGATTCCCCGGCAACGGCGCCAGAAAACAGTCTTGATGGCGTGTAGTTGACGGGAAAAATATTCTGCAGGAAGCTTCGTATCTTCCCCTGCAACGGCGCCAGAAAGCACTCTTGATGGCCCTTCACGTAGTTACCTGCGTGAAAAGTAAATGGGTTAGGTTGAGACTCCAAGTGCAGAGTGTGTAGTAAGTGGAAGACGTGTTTTCCCCACGAGGGGTGACTCGAGGGTTTAATATCGAACTCTCGGGGAATCAGTAGTGAAGATTTATCTTTCCTATCCTTCTTTTGGTTACCTACAAAACAAAGTAAATGTTTTGGTCCTCAACCTCACCTAGTGGTTGTCAAGCACAAGGTGTGAGAATGATATCAAGATAATATGCAATGCAAACAAGAAATAAATATGCAATGGTGGTAAATAAATATGCAAGGATGGTGGTAGCAATGATAAATGATATTTTTGGGTTTTATATGATGAATGCAAGATGTAAAAGTGTTTTTGTATTTTCGGATTTTTAAATGGCAGAAAATGAAAAGTGGTAAAAGTTGTTGGAAAGGTGTTTCTTATGATTAAAAATGGACCGGGGTTCATGGTTTCACAAATGCACTCTCTCTTTAATAAAGTGGTAGACAATGGAACACTAGAGTTGACATATGAGATTGCAACACAACAGTTTAATGACAAGTTATAATTATATGGGCATCACGTCCTAACATAGAGACCTTTTGGTTATTAGTCTCTCTTATACTCCACCAAGATGCGAACTAAATCATAACACCTCAGTAATTAAGATAACTCAGAGTATAGCAATAAGTATCATGACATGAAGTTAAAATAAGAACATGCTAGATCTAGTCATGGAGTAGTGGCAATGGTCACACCCACATCTCCGGTAGCATGGTATTTCTTTTTATCCCTAGTGAGGCAACAAAGTAAGGTAAAGATACCCAAGTGGATCGCAGAACTTTCTCTCACGTTCACTGCACTAGCCACCCCCCGTTACTCCAACTAATGCACACGTTCCCCCTCACACGCTCTCATAAACATGCTTGATCATGACAAGTAAATAAGAACGGGGTACATAATATGCATCTACTTTCATAACTGAAACAAAACCATTGCAATCTCAAACATATATTAACTCATAAAAAGATCCACCACAAAGGTATTACATAGATGACCGTAATCATGTTCAGCAGCTCATACGGTACTAATTAGTGAAGCTCGAGAGAGAGAGAGATACATAAGTTACTTCCACAAACCCATAGTCCAGAGGTGGACTACTCCCTCTTCATCATGGAGACGGTGGAGAAGTCGTTGGAGAAGATGGAGACCACGCCGGCAGCGCCCCGCCGGAGTTTTCCCCCTCCAATCTGCAGCTCCAGGTCTCTGTTTCGGTGTTTCTGTGTTTCTGCGGCGCTCCTTCCAGAGAACGTCGGGGGACTATTTTTATAGGCGTTTTTAGGTCAAAACGGAGTCGGTGGAGGAAAGATCGACGGCAACGGAGCTCCGAGGCCCAAAAGGAGGGCCCCACGCGGCCAGGTACATGGGCCGCGTGGGCCCACCTATTTGGCCCTCGGGTCTCCGCTTGTTTGCTTCCTTCGCTCCCAGCTTTGTTCCTTCCAAAAACTGATGCTCGTAAATTTCCAGGTCATTTGGACGTCGTTTGGGTCCCTGAAACATTAAAATATAGAAATAGGGTTTTCTGCCTGCGCAGGGTTAATTCCATAAAAAATAGGAAACATGTCAAATATTCCCAAAATCATTATAAAACAGTGATATAACCCTTATATGATGCAAATATGACTGGAATATAAGTAAAAATAATGCAAAGTTCATGTATGCATTTTACATGCATCAGCATGCCACCACATGTCCAGGTGCGCAAAGAGTACGCCAACCCTCATCAACTTTAAAACCTTAGCGTTTCGAAGAAAAAAAAACCGCGAACCGAAGATCGACGGTCGTAGCACGATAATCATTGAAACAGATTTCTTTAAGATGACAATCAAGACACTCAATGGATTCTTCCATTTTGAATAATAACACATACTTCATCTTCATATGTCTTGTTGCCTGAAAAAACAACAACGCAGTAAACATAACTACAAAAATATTGATAAGCAGTAAAAACATAAATTTCAACAACAGACGGAGCTGAAAACGAAAATCTCTCGTTCGTAAGATGTCAACGAACCAAGGGACACGAGAAAGACATACGCGGAAGAACCTATCAAGTGGCTATTCTTGCCGGCTCGAGTGAACCGGCATGGTTGAACTACCAGAAATCTCAAATCGCAGAGTTGGCCCAAAGGGCTACCATAGTATATACTTTCAAATGTATCCTTAAACAAACAACCGTTAAAGATGAAACAACCTTACCTGCACATACAACTTCTCGGTGCAAGGAAAACATTTAAGAAATCCAATTACTTCGAACAAACTCGGTCCGCAAGAATTCAATGCTAATATTTTCACACCGCAAAAAGACAGGGCCAAGTTAACGGGAATCATTTTCTGAAGAGCCGACAAAGACGCAGCAAGAAAACAGAACAAATCATCAATCCCGAAAAAAGACAAACCAATGATATAATAAAAAAAGAAAAAGAAAATGGTTAAAAAAAATGGATAGCTATACCTCGATAACCAGGGAGCCGATAGCAAGCCGGGAGAACTCGATGGAGACGTACCCCAACACTTTTAGTCTTGGCGCACGAACAACCGTGATTGACGTTGGACCCACCGGATCAAGCAAAATAAACTTTTCGAGACAAGGCATATCCTCAATAACCAACTCATGAAACACCTCAAAGGCCCTATTGTTCCACCAGCAAGACAGCCCAATGGTTTGAATACTCGCCGAAGAAATACAGAGGGTCTTAAATCCATAAACACACTCGAGCTGAAGTGCCTCTAGGACAATACACGCGGCAAGCAGAAACTGAATGTCCACCCTCAAGATATGAACATCGCAAAGGACAAGGCTTTTAAGCCGAGGAAAAATAAGCGTTTGACCAACATCAATACGTGGAAAACAGCAGTTCGCAAAACTGGCGACACGTAACATGCCCATAAAACGTAAAATGGACAGCGGCAGACGTCGCACCGCCTGTCCACCCAGGAACTGGAACTCCTCCAGATTATCTAGCGTGGGGAAAGAAAGCAACCATCCAGAGTACCACGGAGGTCACGATCGGAGTGGAAGACGCCAACGAAAAGTCACTTCGAAGGACCAGGTGTGACGCGAGGATATTTGAAACTGCGTCTATCCGTTCGCTATCCTGATCACAAACCCGATGATCAACGCTGAGATTAAGAGGGACTGAGCGCCAGATGGGCCACCACCGCCGAGAAAAGACGGTCGTTCGAACAACAAATTTCGTCGAAAGAAAAGAGACAATGATGCACAACATCTCGTCGGGAAGACGATCGGTATGGTCAACGTTCTCCGCCGACTCCAACATAGCTACTGGATTTAGCTCAGAAAACAGTCTTAATCACAACTGGATATAGAAAAAAAACATTAACATCAGATAAAATGATTTTTATACATACAGATAGCAGGAGGACGACAAACCAATAATATAACCAATGTAATGTAAAAACAAATTGGACTGCCATAATATACAACAGAGAAGGCCAGGCCAGGGTCAATGACGGAGAAGGGCAGACCAGCCGACTCCAAGGAGACGGCGGGATCGATGCATAGCTAGACGGAAAAGGCCAAGCCATCCGACTCCAGGGAGACGGCGGGGTGGATGCACGGTAAGACGGCAAAGGCCTGCCGTCCAGCTCCAGGGAGACGGCGGGGTGGATGCACGGTAAGACAGAAAAGGCCAGGCCATCCGACTCCAGGGAGACGGCGGGGTCGGTGCACAGTAAGACGAAAAAAGCCAGTACAGCCGACTCCAGGGAGACGGCGGGGCCGATGCACGGTAAGACGGAAAGGGCAGGCCAGCCGACTCCACGGAGACGGCGGGGTCGATGCACGGTAGAACGGTGAAGGCTAGCACCGCCGATTTTGACTTGCCGACTCGGTGACTCTGATACAGACAAGCATCAACCTTGCCCACCGAACGTATAGAGTCGACGCAATAAGTGACGGCCAACGGACGCGTCGACTCTCCTACACGTGCCGATCATTTTTTTCTTTCGGATTAATATCGTTGTCAAAAAACATAAATTTTGCACGCTATCGTAGATGCCGCGCACCTTGCTCTCTCCAAAATAATTAAACCTGTTTAACTCTCCTACATGTCAAACTTGACGATACAAAGTCGGATTTATTAGAAATTGGATTTCGGCCTATCCAATAACTTGCTTATCATGACGTCTCACATCAATGATGCAACCATCCTTTTATAGAAAATCTAGCGTATGTTGCAGAATCACTCTAATATAGTTAATTTTTAATAAAACCAAAACATAAAGTATCTATCAATTGAAAATAAATCTTTAGATAAATTTAAGGGTTTACCTCAAGTAACGAATACATATAAAACAATACAATCACAACAAACCGAAACAAAAGAACAGTCAAAATCACGCACATGAATCAAAGCCAACAAATGACATATAGTAAAACAAAAAATGAAACTAAAGGAAACAACATGAGTACAAAACATACCGAAATAAGGACACAATAAAAACTTCGCACACATACCTAAAAGCATCGATATACACAAAGCAACCTGTAACACCAAATAAACAACCAACAGACGGAAAATAACATGCGAACGCATAAGAAATAAAAGATGAAGCCATCATCAAACAACTAATAATGGACTTAAAAAATAACAAAATATGTACACAGAATGAAGACAAATCGCAAAAAGGGAAGTAGCTTCCCACCGACTCCAGGAAGCCGGCGTGATCCGACTGGTCACCGACCTAGCTGTCATTTATTATTGTGTTGCCGTGTACACTATGCTGGGGGGAGGAGGTGTTTTCTGTATCGGATGGTTACTTCAGCTTCGATTTTCCATCCGATAACTATAAAAAAAACACTGATCTGAATCAATGAGACCAACATACCGAAACAACAGCGCCAATGAACAATAAAAATATGTAAAGCATAGGTCACAAACCCGACTAAACACCGGAGAGGCTAAAACCAAAGAAAAAACACGAAAGAACTAAAGAGACAAACATAAAACTATAACACACAAAAAAACGAAAGCATTGTAACAACCCCAAGGAGGCCCACCCGCATCACGATACAAAAACCAAATCCAAGAATCTTCAAAGAAAAACGAACTAAACAGTTATCGATTAGCCAAGCGAACTATCGACCATCAAAACTCACCAAAAACAAAACGACACGCCCAACGAACCGAAAGAACCGAGCAAGATGACGACCTGCACACAAAAAACGAAGCACGGAAAAATAACAAGAGAGCAAAACCCATAAAAAACAGAATTAGGTAAACACCCAAAAATCACACAAATAACACGAACAACACGACAAAAAAAAGCAACAAACAATCAAGCAGCAAGAACAAACCCCACACGATAGCAAACAACAAACAAACAACGAAATGAAGATCGTACATAAGAACAGTATAACATAAAGCACATTGAAAACATAACCGACCTTAACCGGACGAACGGAAAACCAGCTAGCCGGCGACCTGCGAAACAACAGAGGAACAGACAAAAAACAGATGTTAGAAACCGATAGAACAGAGAAGAACAAACCGCATAACCAAGAAACAACAAACAAACACGGATCAAGCACACGGTCGACAACATAAACAAAAAAGTCCGAAAACAGAGAGAGCAACAGACGTTAAGAAAACCCACCCTGATCTCAACGGGAACAACCGTGACCGGAAGAATAGCAAACGGAATCCATGAAATACCGGCAGAGCTCGAGCAAAGCACGGCGGGGCAAGGACAGCGAGGAAGAAGAAAAGGGGGGAAATGAGAGCTGCAGTAACCATCCGATCCAGAACGGAGCCTATATACCCCGTTCTCTGAAGCACTGTATTCAGGTCGGTAACCACTCGCAACCAATGGCGAGCCGCCAGCGTGACGCGAATTCGGGCCTTCTAACTACCAGCACAGTGCAACGTACCCGCCAACGAATGGAGGGAGGCCACCTCGGACGGAGAAATCGGGCCCGAATTCTCCCTGACATCACGAACAGTGCAACGTACCCGACGATCGTCGAAAATATGCAGCGGCGACGCATGGAAGGGAAAGATCGGCGACACAACGTCCCGAGCAACCGACCTGTGGGCCTCAGAACTGATGGGGCCCACCGACAGCGAGAGAGAGGAGGGAGGAAGCACGTACGAAGAAAACTATCCCAGAGGGGCGCCGCTAAAACCCATTACGGTAAACGAACATAGTCAACCAATGGGAGGAACGCAGTGCGAATCTGCACCGCGCAGGGCCGTCCGCCACACCGATTAAACACGAACCGTGAGGCTGATGGGCGGGCCCTCAGGCTACATCGGTGATCCACGTCGGACGTCAGCGAGAGTGGGTGCACGAAGCTTGGTACGGTTAGCGACTTTGCAAATCCCTATTCATTCCGACTCCAGGAGCCGGCAGGGATCGGACGAGCGGAGGCACGGAGCGAGGAGGATCGGACGGCCAGAAAGCCCAAATTGCTGAGGAGTCTCCAAGGGGTCTCACCGTTTATATCTTTAGATTCAAATTCCAAGTATTCAAATCTCAAACTCATTCATTCAAAACATCAACATATATTCAAAAATTCTCATGAATAATTATATTTCAAATCTTTCTCTCACAAACTCATACGATTCTTACAAGTGGTTTTACCAATGGAATTACTTTGGAAAACTACAAATACATGAATCTGTTACAACTTGTGACAATTACAGAAATAAAGAAAAATCATTAACTAAACCTATCTAAATCTTTTCTCTCAATCATCTTTTGGATCAATTTTTCATCTGCAAAAGGAAACACAAAAACAAAACAGGAAAGAGGTTGTTAGGGTTAAAATGTTGCCAACACCATTTGGTGCTGGCAGATTAATATTTTGAACCTGGCATGGCCCAATTAGGATTAAGACCTAATGAAGCTAAGAGAAAGTACCCAAATGGAGAATGCTGTAACAATTTAGGCAACTTCGCGACAGACCACCAAAGGAGGAGGAGACCATGCTCTATTTTTCTTAGGCAACCGATGGGCAAAGGCAACTACGAGCAATGGATCAAGATTCAAGTCCAATAAGAGGTAACAGAGAGGAAAGGCAACAAATGCTGGTGTATAGCATGATCTCGTGATCTCAACATCATCTTTGTCATTTTTGTGTAGAGCAGAATATAAAATATTTCAAATTCAGATTTTGCACGTTAGTGGGATATATCATTTACAACATACAGAATTTTCCAGATTTATTTAAAATTTAAAATATGATATTTGATTTTTTAATAATAGAGTGAGCACTAGAGGCCAGGAGCAAGAATTCTCTATTCCAAAGTTGTCATATATCCAAAAGGATCGAAACTTTCATCATTAGAACTTTACAAGCACACGTCCACAACCGTAGTAGGTTACTCCTATCCGCGATAACAGAGCATCTTTTCAACGCCCTCAGATTCATCCCTCAGCTCCAGGCGCTTGCAAGGGGGGCGCGGGTCTGCCGCCGCACCGTGAAGGCTTGCGGTGCACGTGAAGAACATGTACTTGAGCGAGATAACGCGAAACTCTAGCTGCACCGCGCCTCCGTCAAGCTTCTCGTCGGCCATCAGCTCGGCCAGCTCCGCTGGCAGGCCGACGCCGCCGCTCCCCGCGAAGACGGCCACCTGCCCGGTACCGTTGGCCGGCACGCAGAGCTCCCGAACGACGCCGGTGGCAAGCGGGACGCCGCCGTACAGGACGACCGCCTCGCCGCCCACGCACTCCTCGTAGCCGACGCCGACGTTGTCGATGCTCAAGGTGAGGTTGAACGCCCGTGGGATGCGGGAGTCGAGCCCGGAAGCTCTGTCCACGGTGACAGATAGCTCGGGTTCCTTGCGAGCAGAGCCGTCGATGGTTAAAAGGGTGTAGAAAAGCCAAACAGCCCACACGACGAGCAGCAACAGAAAGGCCAAGCAAGCGACGGTATACGTGGGCTTCTCGCGGCACGGCGGGAGGTGCTTCTTCTCGCTCGTGTCGGCTAGCAGCTTTTCCTCCATGATCGGCACGTTCTGTTGCAGGCTGTTGTTTAAGATGTTAGAGATAGAGATGTCCGACCGTGTCTCTCTCTGTCTCTCTTCGCTGTTTGATATGATAAGGCAACGTTTGTGCAGTTCGGGCAGACCAAGACACCAAGTTAATTAGGAAGCGTACTTGCGCACGCCTACATCAGGGATCAAGAGTTTGAATGCAATTCTGTTATTTTGAGTCCCTCTAAATCTGCAGGAGTTCGGTAGATCAATAGATTTGATTCCAATACAATCCACGACCACGAAGGGCAGGCTCGCAAAAGACTTCTTTGGCCATATATATCCAGCAAAACATTATTATTTTGATGAAGAGCATATTCGGGTGGAGACTGCCGCCGATGACATGGAAGAGTCTCCATATGGCGTGCCGGCCATGTTTGTTCGCGGGGCTGTGCAATGAGCTGTGTTGAGGTGAAGGCGATGGCGAATGTTGGTGAAGCAGAGATGCTGCAGACCGACAACCCGAGAAAGCACGCCATGATGAGCATGCAGGGGATCTGCAGGCTGATGTGGATGACAAGGTAGCTGTTGATCCACCAAGGCACCAAGGATGGGTTGCAAATGCACTAGTTCTAGTATAGAAGTAGCTAGGTGATACTACTCCACGGGCAGGCTAGCCATGATCCTAGGTGCAGTTCTCCACGGGCTATGTCCTAGGCTCAGTTCTCTACAAGTTCATGTTCTTCATGGAAGCGTCATATCCTTTCTCCAAGTAGTTAACGTTGCCTGTCCCTTCCTAATAGTCTCCTCGCTCGAGTTAAGATCTGTTGACGCCACAGCTCTATCTTCTGAACGTCAATCTGTCGTAGAAGGGCGATAAGCTCTGGCAGCCGAAGAAGGCTATTCAACGTCCAGGATAACTGCAGCACACGGCAAACAACTCTGCATCAGTAACCCAAGTGCCCCAAGTGAATCATAAGAGAGGGGACCAGGCAATAATACTGTGTCCTGAAGCAAAAAAAACACTGATTTAGCTACAAGGGGCTAAAAAATTTAACCTTCCAGTAGAAGTTCTTCTCGACGAAAACAGCGAAGAATCCACATTTCTTGCCTTCTTTCGTAAATTACTCCACGAATAAGACATTCAGGATCCACGTTATCTCAGGAAGCACGGCAGCAAGTGCTACGGACAAGGCAAAAAAAGGAGAACTCTTGCCGCTCCTGTCAAAGTTAATCAGAAGCAGAGATAAATTACATATCCTTTTTTGTGGTCAGTAAGTTTCACAATAAATGTTATTCTAGGGTTTTCCTTTTGTGCTCACTCATGAAATGTATGCAGAAGACTACACAACCCTTTTCAGTTCACTTACCTATTGCTTAGGATGTTTCACTGCATGGGAAATGACATTTCCCAAAATAATGTATGGTATGAAGATGAAAAAGTATGGCGATTTAACTGATCACAGAACATGTATAAGGAACAAACAGAGACAACATGTTGCCTATCTGACATTCTAGTCCATATAAATGGAACCTTACTGCTATGGTACGTGCTTCTAGCCCATATAAATAACACTATAATTAGTGAGGAGTAGTATTTATTGAAAGCAAACTACACAATTATTTGAGAATGGGAAGTATGAAATATTTTTAACGAGTAACTTTACCATTGATAATTTCCTACAAATATTGGCAGCGAATCCCAAAACAACAGTCATCCAGCCGGCTAGCTGCAGCTTGCCCCAGCAAATGTGAAAGTCAAACGCGAAGGTGCCGAATTTGACCAGTACGCATGTCCCAGCGGCAGAGATCCCAAAGTGAAACAGAGTCTGCAAAGAATAAGACTGCTCACAGTGGGAAGTAACATAGAGTAATAACATGCTGATGTTACTAGCTATATTACTACCTCCACATATGTGTGGTGTCTTATTTATTAGGCTATAGACTCATTTTGTCTTGATAAGTGTGATGTTACAGTAACTAGTTAAGTTACCCCCAAACACCTCTCTCCTCATTAACTACATGTCACATAAGCAAACTTGTCTTGAAATGTGTGATGTTACCACCTAAGTTACTCCCATTGTGACTAGTCTATGAATTACCACTTGACGGTTAAATGGATCAACTGGTATATCCAGTGGTACGCACCTTCTTTAGGTCGATCCAGCAAAGATACATCAGCCATACGAGATTAGAGAGACAAGCAGATCCTAGCACAATAACCATGTAGGTGTCCACATGGCGCCATGGACAACCGATCTGCTTTGAATCTCGCTGTTTGTTGCTCGTACAGCTAGTTTCACAGTACCATATCCCAAAAGAATGTGGCAGAGTGATAGAGTGAACCACCTCACTAGCCACGGGTTCACCTGTGTCCGAACCCGTCTTGATCACGCCTTCTAATTCTGAAACTCGCCAACTGCGCATAAATACATGGAATTAAACTTTCATTAATAAGACGATGACTTGTCCCATTCTATACAGTTGAGATGTACAACTACAAATAACTTATACCCTGGAGACACGAGCAGCCAGCACGCCAAAATAAAGCCTGTTCGTAAGAAAAAAGATAGGAAAAAGTAAACATCAAAATGCGATACAAACAACAATGATAACAATCAAATATTTAGGAAGGAGATACTTCATACCAAGCTGCGTGAACATTTTCTCAGCTTCCCAATACCGCAAGAATGAGAAAAACTACCACTGGCCAAGTCAGTGCTGACAAAAAAAAAGGACTAAATCAGTGGTTTGAGCACAATAACATTTACCATGGCCACATGCCACTGCGTTACACCTGGGAGATATCTCGCAACGACCATAAAGTACAGTGTATTAGTACATTTCCTGAACTGCTTACTTACTGGTACCTCTTTGAAACAGGGTAGAAGGATCAAATTTACATAAGAGGACTTAAGCAACCACAACGCACACGATGACCCAGCCAGCAACTTTGAAGTTTGAAATTCAACATCATCCAATGTTAAGTGTGACCAAAAAAAATTCGGTGGTGATTGTTTTACATCTTCATCTGATTTTTAGGGGATTCTTACCATCTGGTGGGTAGACAAAATGACACAATTTTCGAACCTTACCCACAGGATTTGAGTCAAAAATAAACATATGTTTGTCACATGCTACTTATATCATTTTAAATTCGCATGATGCCAAGCTCAAGGTTAATAAGACTCTGTAGTACCCCATTGTTAAATAAAAAGGGTATCTAGGCGCTAAGCGAAGCCGACTTCCCCTAGTATATTTTCAGATATTTCAATTGGAAATGTGATTTGTATCGGATATAATTTTCAACATCTTGTATAAGGACATTGCCCTTGTCCGAAATACTTGTTTTCTGAATTGAAAGGAGTATTGAAGCAAAGACTTGGTAACCTTGCAGGAGGGGATTCCCAACGGGTGGCTGCTGCAATCTTTGATGATTGTTATTATATGGCAAATGAGCTAGTGAGTGGAGAGTGGATTTTTGGAATCTGAGCTACATGGAGCCCTTTTTTTTTGAAAAATATATATGATATTTTATGTTTTCAAAAATCACGAAAAAAATCACAGATGTAGATAGTGTCGAGATCTACAAGCTTGCAGAATTTTACCTTAAAATCCGTTGTATTTGGGCTGTACAAAAAATAAAAATCGGGTAAAATTCAAATTTTGAAACTGTGTATTGTTTTCACCACACAGATCCACCCATTTGTCTTTTTTGTACAGCCCAAAATACAATGAATTTGAAGTTAAATTTTTTCATGATTGTAGATCTCGACAATATTTACATCCGGGTATTGTTTCGCGATTTTTGGAAACTTAAAATTGTAGATTTCGAATTTTTGAAAAAATAGGCACCATGTAGCTCGGGCTCCATTATAGGTTTTCGCTAGTGAGTGTGAGTTCTAAGAACATGAGTTTGCTCAGGTGACAAAGTATTCTTTGTTTTTTGAGATTGATAACAAAGTATTCTGACTCTAGTATCCGGCTAGACACTCCTTCTCTTGAAATTGTACCTCTTCTTATCAATGATGTAACGCTTATTATGATTGAATGAAGAGGTACCTATTTGTCAAAAAAACCATGACATTCCATTCCATTCCTACGTTTTTGAAATATCGTGAACCAATGATGCCTGACGTTTGAAGGCAATTGCAATTGTTGCACTTAGATTGATATGGATCCCGTGATGGGATTATATAGTACAAGGAGATGACTTGGTAGTCAAGTAAAGAGATTAAAATTATGGAAATAAACTAATCAAATCTAAACCTCCTTAATTTCGGCTGTGTAGACGTGTCCTACACGTACATGTCTAACACCCCCCGCAGTCGGAGCGGGAGCAACGCGGACGTTCAGACTGGAGCGAAACTCGGTAAACACAGTGGAAGGCAATCCCTTGGTGAAGATATCAGCATACTGGGAAGATGTCGGAACATGCAGAACACGGACATCTCCAAAAGCAACCTGCTCACGAACAAAGTGTAGGTCAATCTCCACATGCTTAGTGCGTTGATGTTGGACTGGATTGGTCGAAAGGTAGACAGCAGATATGTTGTCGCAGTAGACCACCGTAGCTCTCTGAAGAGGTCGATGGAGTTCGGATAGGAGCTGGCGTAACCAGCATGCTTCAGCAACAACATTGGCAACACCCCTGTATTCAGCTTCCGCACTCGAGCGGGAGACAGTGTGCTGACGTTTAGAAGACCAGGAAACCAAATTGTCACCAAGAAACACGCCATAACCAGAGGTGGACTTGCGAGTATCGGGGCAACCAGACCAGTCAGCATCCGTGTATGCAGTGAGTGATGCCGGCGACGAGCGATATAGCTGAAGTCCATGGTCGACGGTGGCGCGAAGGTACCGGAGAATCCGCTTGACCGCATTGAGATGCGGTTCCCGTGGGTCATGCATGTACAAGCAGACCTGTTGCACTGCATATGCGATGTCTGGTCTTGTGAAAGACAAGTATTGGAGAGCACCAACCAGGCTCCGATAGGCAGACGGATCAGCGACGGTGGCGCCAGCAGCTGAGAGCTTGGACTGTGTATCTACGGGAGTGGAGCATGGGTTGCACTCACTCATTCCTGCGCGATCAAGGATCTCAATGATGTACTGCCGCTGAGAGAGGAACATGCCAGCCGAGGACCGTGTAACAGCGACTCCGAGGAAATAGTCCAATGTACCAAGGTCCTTGAGGGAGAGCTCACGCTCGAGAGCCGTGATGGTTCGCCGAAGAAGCTGTGCAGAGGAGGCTGTGAGTACTATATCATCGACGTACAATAGCAGGTAAACAATCTCTGTGTTGCTGTTGTAGATGAAGAGCGAGGGATCCGCGCGGGAGCTGACAAAACCAAGGCGCAGCAGGTGGTCGGCAAAACGGCTGTACCAGGCACGTGGTGCCTGTTTAAGCCCATAGAGAGACTTATTGAGCCGGCAAACATGGTCGGGCTGGGAGACATCGACAAACCCCGACGGCTGTGCGCTGTAGACCGTCTCGGCAATAGTACCATGTAGAAAAGCATTGTTGATGTCGAGCTGATGAACCGGCCAATCTTGCGCGACGGCAAGTGAGAGGACAGTGCGAACGGTGGCCGGTTTGACAACCGGGCTGAAAGTTTCTCCATAATCAACGCCTGCACGCTGGGTGAAGCCACGGAGGACCCAACGGGCTTTGTAGCGATCCAAAGACCCATCCGGCTTAAGCTTGTGCCGAAAAATCCACTTGCCAGTTACGACATTAGCGCCAGGCGGACGAGGAACAAGATCCCATGTCCGGTTAGTCTGCAGTGCACTGAATTCGTCCATCATTGCGGAGTGCCAATTAGGGTCCTTGAGAGCGCCCCGGTAGCTCTTTGGGAGCGGACTAAGAACATCAGCCAGAAGATTAAGACGGTCAATAGGTTTAGTCATGCCACGTTTTCCACGAGTAAGCATGGAGTGATTGTTGTCGGCGAGGGGAGGGCCGACGGGGGCCAAGGCCACTGGCGAATCTAGAGGAGTGGGTTGAGGTGTGAGAGGAGGAGAATGGGGTTCGGGTGTCGGTGGGTTGTTTGGCTCGGGTGGAATAGGTGGTTGCGGGATTGGTGCAGGTGGGGTAGTTTGGGAGGGCAGAATGATAAGATGATCATAGAGAAAGGAGAGATCGGTGGCTGTAGGGGGTGTAGTGGATTGGTGGGCGAAAGGGAAGGTGTTTTCGTCAAAGACGACATGGCGAGAGATTATGATTTTATGTGTCGCGAGGTCAAGGCAACGATAGCCGCGATGGTTAGAGGGGTACCCGAGAAAAACACACGCGGTTGTGCGAGGAGCTAGTTTGTGTTGTGCTGTAGCGGATAGGTTAGGATAGCAAAGGCAACCGAAAACCCGTAGGTGCGCAAGAGGTAGAGGGAGGCCACGGAGAGCTTCGTAAGGAGTACGGTGTTGGAGGGTTTTGGTAGGGTGAAGGTTGAACAGGAACATGGCAGTGTGAAGAGCTTCAACCCAGTAGGTTGATGGCATGCTAGCTTGAAAAAGAAGGGAACGCACCATGTTATTAGTGGAGCGAATGACACGTTCGGCTTTACCATTTTGGGAAGAGGTGTATGGGCAAGACATTCGAAGGGTGGCGCCGAGGGAAAGGAGAAACAGGTGAGCAGTTTTATTGTCAAATTCGCGACCATTGTCACATTGGACAGATTGGATAGTTGTGTTAAATTGGGTAGAGACGTAGGCAAAGAAGTGTTTAAGTGTAGAGAAAGTGTCAGATTTTGCACGCAAGGGAAAAGTCCAAAGGTAATGGGTGAAATCATCTAGGACAACTAAGTAATATTTGTAACCAGACACACTAGCAAGAGGTGAAGTCCATAAATCACAGTGGATAAGCTGAAAAGGACGCATAGTTTGAGTAGTAGATGTATCAAAAGGTAGACGAACATGTTTTCCTAATTGACAAGCATGACACAATTGATTATCGGTAGAATTTTTATTACAAGGAAATGAAAAAGCACTTGCTAGGTGCGACAAAGCTTGACTACTGAGATGTCCTAGGCGACGATGCCACAAAGTTGAAGATGACGTGGTGGTGGAGAGGGCGTGCGCAGCGGAAGACGGCCACCAGAAGGGATAGAGGTCGCCGGAACTATTGCACCTGACGATCTCGTTCTTGGTGCGGAGGTCCTTCACAGAGAGACCAAAAGGATCAAACTCAACAGAAACAAGATTATCAGTGGTTAACTTACGGACGGAAATAAGATTTTTTACAAGGTTAGGTGTTACTAGGACATTATTAAGAGAAAAAGAGTGATTAGGAGTAGAAAGGGTGGTGTGACCAGTGCGAGTAGTAAGGAGAGCTAGAGGGGAGGATATGAGAAAGGTTACCCTGATTGCCGGTCATGTGGGCGGATGCGCCAGAATCCATGATCCACTCATGCGGAGGTGGTGGTGGGAGGGACATGGTGTTGTAAGCCTGCGTGAGTTGTCCTTGGTCGAAAGACGGTGGCAGCGCAGCATAAGTCGGTGCAGGCATCGGAGCCGACGGTGGAGCTCCTTGCATCCAGGGCATGGTTGGCGGAGGCACCCCTGGTGGACATGGCGTGGACGAGGGAGCACCGTAGGCCCACGAAGGCGGAGGCAACATCATGGCATGATGAGCCTGAGGCTGGCCGGGAGGCGGCGGGCGCGGAGGCGGACCGGGCCACATCTGGATAGACCCCGCCCAAGAATTTTGCATTGATGGCCACGACGCCGGCGAACCCTTCCCGGATGTGTTGGAATTTCCACCTCGCTGTGGAGGAGGTCCGGAGTGGAGGAAGCGGCATCGCGCCCCATATTGGCAGCTGCCTCGCTGCTGGAAGTTGCGGCATGGGTAGGGGCGGCGCGAAGGCGGCACAGTTTCCGTTGGGCCGCGTGGTGTGGGAGGCGTGGGGGCACCCCGGGCGACGAAGGCGGTCGGAGCAGAAGAAGGCGACTCGGACTGCTTCAGCGTGAGTTCCTCGAGCAGAAGAGACGAGCGCACGTCGAGGAACGACGGCAGTGGGCGCTGTTTGAGGGTCAGGGTGTGCATGTAGGCAAGCCCAGATCCGAGGCCGCGAAGAGTGTTCTGCACGAGGCGCTTGTCGGTGATGGTTGTGCCCAAGGCGTTGAGCTCGTCGGCGAGAAGCTTCTGCTTGCGACAGTAATCAGCCACGGTCATGGACCCCTGTTGGAGACCGTGGAACTCTTGCTCGAGGTAGGAGGAACGAGTCTCAGCGTTGTCGTGGTAGATGTTGGAGAGACGCGTCCACAGGGCGTGAGCAGGAAGTGGTGCGGTGGTGTCGACGACCATGGCGAGAAGCTCGGGCGTGACGGTGCTGTTGAGCCACGATCGGACGATGGCGTCGGTCCGACTCCACTGTGGCGTGGGATCGGTGGGGTACTCCTTCTCGTCGAGATGGTCTTCTAGGGCATACTTCTCGACGACGTCGGAGAACATGCCTCGCCATTGGAGGAAGTTGGAGGTGGAGAGCTCGAGGGTGACCGGAACGGCGGCGCGGATGCTTGGGAGCGCGGCCGCGAGCGCCCATAGGGCTGCCTTGGCGGCAGCCTCGGCGGCGATTTCGGCGGCGCCATCGTAGAGAGGATCGAAAACCTAATACTAGAATTTGATTTATTTGCTTGATTTTATCCAACATACATTTGCACTAACATAGTAAGAAATATATGCAGAGTAGATATCACAGAAAGTTTCTTTATGATTCATATAATAAGAAAAGTACATTTACATAAGAAAGATATCAATCCAGAAGAAACAAATTACAAGCATAATACTCCCTTCTCATTTACGATTCAAACTCCTTTGGATATTGGATATGTCTATCAACTTTCAAAAGAGAACTTGAAAGTTGTGAGAGTGAGAGTCGTGCATAACAGTTTTCCATCCAGGTGTCTAAAGCTCTAAATTTGTTCCACGAGTTGTCGTGAAAAATATTAGAGAATTTGACGCCCCGAATTCCATTCACGACATTTGAATAATTCGTGAATATACTTTGGCACCAAATAATCTTGATGAAATGCCCCATATATCAAACAACACGACAACAAGAGTTCTATTCTCATTGCACATTGACCTTGATTCAAATAACCGAGCTTAAAATGCTCAATAGTATTCCAGCCTTCATAGTAAAAAAAAAAAAAGTCAACATATGACTATAATATATCAATAAAAGTTAATGGTCGAATAACATACCTCAAACATAACTTTGAAGATTATGATTTGAGTGTTGTCCAATGATATGATATCCAATGACTCTTTCTGCGAGAAATTCAATGGTAGAGCACAAGGAAGGCGGTGATAGAGCACAAATGTCAAGAAGCCTCGTGTCACCAATGACCCTAAAAACAACAAAAGGGAAAAACGTGAATTAGAGATCAATCCTAGAAATAAATAAAATATAGTTAGTCTTATAATAAAAAGACACAAGCCTCAACCTAGAATAGCTGGCATGGCAGGGACGCTGACACACAAGAGTAACCATAAGCTACAAGTCAAATTATAAAAAAAATATAAACACAGTAATAACTGCAATACAAAAGCAGCAAACATCACTGTAGAGTACTCTTAATTACTATTTATCTGACATGAGCTGTTTTGATGTGCTTCCTGACCAAAAATAATAATTCTCATAACTCAATGTAGCTTTTTATTGTTTATTCAATTGATTTCTTTCAATCCCACCTGCTAGCAAATTAACCAAATAACCTACATGAAAGCTTCTGAATCACAAAAACCAGTGTACTACCCTGACTAGCAAACATGGCATTGACAACCGAAGTTAGCATTCCATGATGATACACCAGTTTCATAATTTATTCAGTTTTGGTGGCCATCATCACACGAAGTCAGTTGGCTTACTTCCGAGTACCAAAAATAGAATTACTTCAGCAATGTCATGTAGAAGGGTAATCTACCTAGCTAATTGACTCTTCCCGAGCAATTAACAGTACCAGGATTCGATTCAACACATAGTGCGACGGGAGCAGAATCAGCATCGACTAGCCGGAGTTGCGTAGTTGCGTGGAATGCATACCTGAGTACCTGACCACAGCAGTCTTCTCAGGGCGGAAGGAAGAGAAGGACTCATGATGATGCCCACGGCAGAGTCCCACGCGATGGCCGTATGGCTCAGTCGAAGAGTGGGAGGCGGCGGCGCACCCGACGAGTTGGCGGCTGCGGACCGCAAGCTCGAACGTTGGTGGTCGGCCTAGGCGGGGGAGGCCACGGAAGAACCCTAGGTGACAGCCGGCGATGTGTGATTTGTGAGCGCGCAAGCGCTCGGCGAGGGTGAGGGTCTGCGTCGGGGATGGTCCGCGGCGAGGAAGGCAGGGGCGGTCGGCGGTGCGTTGTGGGCTTGCGGCGTCGAGGGAGGAAAGGGATGAGGCCGTGAGGGTCTGCGTCGGGGGTGGTCCGCGGCGAGGAAGGCAGGGGCTTGCGGCGGCGAGGGAGGAAGGGATCCCTGCGCCGCGTTGCGAAGCAGAAGCCCAAATGCGTTCCGCAATATGTGGGGAATTGTCCCTAGCCTGGGCCGACAACGATCCGCTTTTGAAGGTTATATGGGTCGCAAAAGTACAGTGCCACTGCTAGTCTGGGCCGACAACGATCCGGATCTGAAGCCTATATGGTTTTGTGAGTGTAACTGTTCTGTAAGTACGGACGGGTTCTCATTTTTACTTGTTCTCTTTCCTGTGTTTTTATTATTTTTGTTGAGCTAATTACACAAAACAACGGCCTCACTATAGCCAGAACTTTTGGGCTAAAGTTCAGAAAACCATAACACTTTGTGTTTGAATGTAAAAATTGAGGTCTGGAATCAGGGAATCTGGAACTGGACAACAAATTCCGCCGTTTGGGCTGGTTACGGAATTTAGTCTTGGAAGCGCAGACCAATTCCCGCAGCCCCCCCCCCCCCCCCCCCCCCCCCCGCAGGTGTCCGCTCGACCCAAACCTTTCCGAGCGTGGAGCCTCGACATGCATGTAAACGAAGCGAGCGAGCTCCCCTCGCAAAACGTCGCCCTCCTCGTGACCTCTCTCAAGAAACAGAAGGCGAACTCGACCGACCTTCAAACGCCGACGCCGACGGCTCAGGTACCGACCTCCTCCATCCCTCTCTTCCGAGCACTGGTGTCCTCTGTAACTCCCCGAACTTCTCCGTTCCCGAGAAGGGCCGCACCCTCCTCTCTCTCTCTCTCTCTCTCTCTCTCTCTGAGATGCGCCGCCCTCGTAAACCCTAGATGGGGACGGCGGCGAGATGGGCACGACGGCGGGAAGGGCCGCACCCTCCTCTCTCCCACTGAGCCACGCCCTCCTCTGAGCCGCGCCATCCTCTCTTCCACTCTCCCCTCTACCTCCGACCGAGTTCTCCCTTCTCACATGTTATATTTTTGTTTTGTTTTAAAATTGCAGATTGCTGCCAAGTGCTGGTCCTAGCAGCTAACTGAACGCATAAAACATTCTCTACCCCTAGCTTGTACTATCAGTTGAGTGTGTTCAACAACCACAAAACGCACCAGCTCCTGAAGAAACTCCTGAGGCGCCTCCGAAGAGGTAACGTACTGGGGATGCTATCTTGTGCATGATGGGGAAATGAAGATGTCGTTTCAGATGCTTTGAAGACAACCGAGCACTTCCTATGCCAAAGGTGACTCCTCCAACTGAAATCCTTGATTCCCTAAAGAAGGTATCAGATTTGGAGGATAGTGATATGCTGAGAGCTTATGGGAAGTTGATCGTCAGTGAGTGCTTGTTTGAAGCACTCATGGCGATCCCCGAGGGGTTAAAGAAGGCATGACTCTTAACCTTGAATTAATGTACCAAGATCCTGTTTGGTTGATGTATGAACTACTACACACTTTGTTGTTTATTAATTGTCTTTTGTTGCTATGTGTAAGAGACATGAACCACCCACTTGTGCTATTTTTAGAGACAAAATTATTATCCATGTGTTGTTGGTACGTGTAAACTATTCAATTTATACTTGTGCTATTGTTGTGACTTGATTTCAATTTTTAATGTTATTATGTGAGCAAAATGATATATCAATATTCAAATATACACATACAATTTTTATATATGTAACATGTTTTATATTGCCAATTCTAGGGTTTATACGTCCAAACAGGAATTGGAATCGTGTGCTACCCTTTAATTCCGGCCATAAATCACAACCAAACAGAGGAATTCAAATTGGAGTCTATTTTCTTTCCATCTTGTAAATGAAATTGCTAGTCCAATTCAATTCCCAACAAACTCTCCTGCATCCAAACACAACGTAACTTTAGAGTTAATAACCAGCTGAATACCAAAGTACCCAGTTTTTGTCCATTTAACAGCAAAATTGACATACGTGGCCCACCCCCGAAATTTGTGAGAGGTATTTTTCGGCCAGTAGCGGCCCAGTTCCGGGATGGGGTATGCAGAAGGCTCCGCAGCATAGTGGTGGTAGTAGCAGCAAGTTTTAAGGCGGTAAGGCGTCCTAAGGCGGAGGGGGGGGGGGGGGGGGGGGGGGGCGCCTTAGCGCCTAAGCGACTCCTAAGCGGACGCGCCTAAGGCGGTCATTTTTCTAACGCGAGGGGGGGGGGGGGGGGGCGCCTAAGCGTCGCCTTAAAAACCATGGTAGCAGCGGTAATAGGGGAGGTAGTACTGCTTGGTACAAGCGGCAGTATCGCTCTAGTTGTTTCAACTCCTTACTACTCTTTCTTCTTCTCTTTGGCACGGTGATATCCTCTGATGTCTTCCGCCTCCTCCCATGGGTCGATGTAGGGCTTGTACCTGAATACACATAGCACGTCCGTTTGAGGCAGCGAGTCATTCATCGAAACATCAAAATCACATGAGGTGAAATGCGAGTTCAACTTGCCTTTCAGGGGCATTTTGAGCTTCCCGAGGGATGCGAATCCCGATCCCCGCCTTACGTGCCGTCAGATCAAGCCGAACGGGTCGGTATGATTTAAAAAAGGAGGACCCCACCCCACTCCTTTCCCCGACTACTAAAAGAAAACACAACACGCCTCGACGCACGCTTGCGGCTAGTACCACCCCCCCACCGATGTTGCCCAGAGAACCGACGAGATACCTCGTCGGAGCTCCAGCTGACTACCGCTTGCAACATCTCGTCTCTGGTTGGTGCTCATCTCCGCACTGCCACTTACGGATGGCAGCATCGACATCCGCAGATTGCAGGCTTTGCAACATGTTGATTCCGGCTGGTAGAATCGCCGCCAAAGTCTAGCGGCATCACCCATCGCCTATGGTAGCAATACCGACCGCCACATGTAGCATCACTGGTCGTCGCTTGTAGCATCTGGGCTACTACTGGGAGCACCGGCAAGCTCCCATGCGGATGAGCCGTCTTGAAAGACCGGGCGTCACTGTTTGCAGCAACGGCCATCGCTGGTGATAGCACGTCCTTGCACCTCTGTTAGCAGCGGAGGACATCAGTGGAAGCACGGGGAGACGCCGGTGGAGGCACCGTTGCCCTTGGCCCGTAGGGTCGGTCGTCGCCTGTGGCAACACGTCCCTTCGTCTATGGTAGCATAGGCCGACGCCGGCGGAACCACCACACAACGCCTTTGGAAACATCGCCCAGCGACGGTGGAAGCGATGTCGTCGTAGGCCGGTAGCATCGGTTTTCACATGTGGCAGCATGTTCGCGCGCCTATGGCAGCACGGGCCAAGGTTAATGCTCAGTTAAGTTTTACACCATCGGATTTATATCATGATTTGTGCACATAGTCTGGATTATAAGTGGGATTTTTCAGTTGCAAGTGGGATTATAACTTTTTTTTTGTTTTGAGATGAGTGGGATTATAATTGAGATGACTTGAATTGTTGGATTACTTCTTGATTCATGATAGGCGTGACTCGTGAGGTGTAACATGGATTGCAAATGAGATTCGATGGGAACTAATTTAATTCAAGAATTAGTCACACCCTAACATAAAGGATGCTACCAGCAGATGTATAGAATGTTGCACATGCCTGAGTAGACATCAGATCAAGCTAATAATCTGAATCGGTCCTGAAGTCGGTGAAGGCCATGCATCGCGCAGGCTGCTGCGGCACCTGCGACCCGACTCTGCACCACAGCACGACGGGGCCTCTCTCCACCTGGCCGTCGCGGAACAGCTTGGCCTCCACGTCAAACTTCGCAGAGTCCCACCGCAGCTCGGCCTGCACGCGCCTCCCCACCAGACCACAGGGCATCTGCACCATGCCTGCCCTGCCGCCCGCGCCACCGCCTTCACCTCCGCCGTGCTCCTCGCGGCGGCGCTGAAGCCTGGCACACGCCCCTCGCCTATCGCGACGCCGTCGTAGGACACCACCACCTGCCCGTGGCTGAAGCGGTTCTCCACCACCAGCAACCACTTGTTCCTCACATGCAGGGTCACGTTGAACGCCAGGGCGCTCAGCCTGGCCGGGTCGCCAAGGCCGTCGATGCCGGTGAGCTCCAGTGAGTAGACATCGTACAAAGGAGTGCCCGCTGGGAGATGAAGGCAAGCACGGGCAGACCTGCAGCTGTTTAATTTTGCAAGAGGGTAAACGAAAAACCTATGAATCCAGAGATGATAATAGAGAAACCAAAACGAAAAGGAAAATCATGCATGCGGAGAAAATCGTACCAAATCCAATCAGGAACAAAAGCAAGTCCCTGTCCCGAGTCCTTGGGGTTTCTTCTCCATGCTGATTGTCGATCAACTTATCTGCTACAGGTACGAATTTAATTGAAGGGTAAAAACAGCTCAAATCAGACTCCGAGCCAAACTCTTCGTCCTAACACATAAGCGTTAATTACTGTTACCACGCGTCGTGTACCGGTGTACGTGTGCAATAGTTGTATGTGCAGTCTACGACCTTGCCTGAGATACAGCTAAGGTCCAAGTCGAACTCCATCAATCTAGTCGGATATGTTTTCAACTCCATGGACACCTAGACTATTCTTAGGGCCAGTTTTTTATGGATTAGGCTTGTGCAGAAACGGCTTAATCTACTCATTATGGTTACATGTTCTTCTAGTTCCCTCAACATCTCTTTCATTCAACCCTGAAACCTATTGCTCTGCCCATATGGACACGGACGTGTCCGCGGATGATTAGTTGCTGCACAGCGAATTTAGCATCATCCACCTCCAAATTTTCAACCCTTAGCCGCAGGGCAAAGTCAAACTATCCTACCCTCAAGCTCAACCACCAGATTCCAATAAAAACAGCTTAAAGATCGCATATCCAGGTGACAACCCAACCACGGATTAGAGCTGTTGAACCGGTACAAGAACATACAGTAGCGTTAGCGTGTGCCTCTGACTTATCAGCAGCACTGCCATCCAGGACACCGTTAGCAGGGACATGTCTAAAATTTCTTAGCGATGTAAGATGGAAATAAAAACATGAACGACAAGAAGCTAGATTCCGACTTTGACTGGGTTATCCATTACAGAAGGTACGAAATGATGGTTAGATTATGTGTATCTGAATCAGACGATACTTTGAACACACCTTCTAGAAGATACAAACCAAGGTACATTTACCAATGGATAAACCTCATGATCTGTATCCGTATCAACAGTCTCTATCATCATCTGCTGGCAGGTGGTTCAGGAACTTCCATATGGACCATTGCCGAACGTTTTTACACAATTGCTAGGATACAATAAAAGGAGCATAAGAATATGGTAGAATGTTCAACTATGAAGTGAGGTAGAGACAGTTTTCACTAGTGTATAAGAAACCAATTGCTTATAATTAATATATTGCTCTAGGCAAGTCAAATTTGAGTACTGTTATGAAGAAAAGAAAAAAACGTGTAACTTTCTCACTAAGCAAATACATCTAGTCAGCTAGTACTAGGAACAATACCAACTGATCAATTAAAGAGGATGATTATTTTTTTGGTAATACTTGCCGTCTTGCAATCATAGCTGGCGAATATGAATGATAGGCCAATGTATATGACTAAAGAAAACGGGGAATCAACGATAGAAAATACACTGTGATATAAAATAGCGTATAATACTTTCATGTTTAGTTGACAAAGTGTCTATCATGCACCTTCCACGAAAGCCTTGTTGCTCTGGTAGTCTTGTCTGTTCCGGTCCAAGCCACTGTGTATATTGCAGGAAGCTGCACCAGAGGCTCTTTTTCCACGGTACACCCTGTCATAGCTTAGCATTCTTGAAAAGCAAGCCTCCAATTTTCTTGTACAGAGTGCTCCTTTTTTGCAAGCAACGGGAGTTTTAGATTATGCTGCATATCATCTTGTTCTCTCTTGTTGCTTGAACTATTGAGCCATATCCTGATATCCATACAATCCACATAATTCCTTGCAAAACACCACCATGGCTGATCCTAGCATCATTTCTGGAGCTCTGCAGCCTGTGTGTGGCTTCATCAATAACACAGGGCTACCAGCACTTACTGCAAGACAGTTCTCTTCTTTCATTTGCATCAAGCGCAATCGAAAAGCCCTTACAGAAGCCATTGAAGACCTACGAGCTGTTCAGAAGAAGGTTCAAGAAAAAGTTAGGCTCGAGACCAACCAGCTCAATGAGTGCGATCCTCAAGTGGATTTATGGTTGATTAGGGTCAATGGAGTCACCGGCCTAGATAATACTATTGGCCAAGAGTGTGATCAACTCAGGCAATACTCTTGCTTCTGCGGTTCTCTAAGCCTTGGAAAACGGTATCGTCTTGGAAAGCGTGTTCTTGAACACCTGGAGGATCTTGGTAGGCTTATCAAAGAAGGGGAGCAATTTGAGGTATTTGGATACAAGCCTCAGCCAGACTTGGTCGAGGAGCGGCCAAGGATAAAAGCCTTTGGCATCAAGCCTGTGTTGAACGATCTCCGGGAATTTTTTTGACAGCAGCAATGTGGGCATCATTGGAGTTTGGGGCCCAGGGGTGTCGGGAAGACAACACTCCTCAACACCTTCAACAATAAACTCAAGGAATGGGGCAGCCATTACCAGGTGCGTAACTGTGATAGGATATTTGTCAGCTGCATAGATGAACATTTAGATTGTAATTTTTGTACGGTCCTACGAGAAACTTAAAACATAGTAGCAAAAGTTAATAGATGCATTTGAGTACTAATTCTGTCCCGTAGATTTGACTTAATATTAGAATACAACCCTTCCATATTTTTTAAATGTTATAGACTTCAACTGTAAAAATCAAGCTTTTGTCCAGAAGTGTGTGCCTTTGCTCAAAATATTTTTTCAACCAACTGCCAGAACTTGTAGCTAATAATTAAGTCGAAATGGAGATGATATGCAGAGAGTTGTGGCATATTTTTTCGGGGAAAATGTCGAAATTAAAAAAAGATATCACTAATCATGTATGTTCAGCAGATCACTCATAAGAATACTGCAATTTCATGTTATGGATATCACATATTTCGCAATCAAGATAATTACTTTTTTTTTCATTTTTCTAACTATGAATTTGTTGAAAATAATATGGGTTCTTTCAAGACATCAGGTAGTGTTGATCCTTTGTTTAACGTGAATGAAGGAAGATGATTTTCACAGTAGGTTAAAGTTGAATGCATGTTTCGAAAACATTGAACTTATGCATCAAAATAAGCAAATTACAAAAAATCCAGAACCTACATACTTAACTGTGTTCTTCTTACCCAGAAATTTGGATAAGCATATATATATCCTCTGATATCAGAGTCGCGAGCTCAGAATGCTTCCTACCTTACCCGGCTGCCCCTTGCACATGCATATTTCTGAAGTTACTATAATTTAAGAGTAACTCTGACATTGAATAAAAACAATCAAAGTATCTCCCCTGCAATGTTATCATATCCCCAAACAATTTCTTAATAAGCAGGCTTTTACAAACGTCCAACGACAAAAAAGAAAAATAATAAGAGTAAGTATTATCTCACAATGTGAACAGGAATGGACACATAACGATGGCACTAGGTAACCCGTTAGTTTTTTTTAACATACTTGTATCTCATTTTTGGCGCATGCTTCTCCACTACTATCTCGTCATTTCTATTTTTTAGGTTATACTTTTGGCCATAATTTTAGATTACCCTCCAACTGTAATTCATGTTGCCATTTCTCCTTTAACTTGCCTGCAGGTTGTTATCTTTATTGAAGTATCCAATTCAGAGACACTGAACACAGTGGAGATACAGCAGACTATCTCCGAAAGACTCAACTTGCCATGGAATGATGAAGAGTCAGTTGCCCAACGGGCCAAATTCTTGGTAAAGGCACTGAACAGGAAAAGATTTGTAGTCCTGCTTGATGATGTAAGGAAGAAATTCCAACTGGAGGATGTTGGTATCCCAACTCCAGATACCAACAGCCAGAGCAAGCTGATCCTCACATCACGTTACCGAGAAGTATGCTTCCAGATGAATGCACATAGGAGCTTGATTGAGATGCAGATTTTGGATGATGATGCTTCATGGGAACTATTCTTGAGCAAGCTGAGCAAGGAGGCGAGTGCAGCAGTTGAATCAGATTCCCACAATCTTATTAAAAAGCATGCCATGGCAATAGCCAAAAGTTGTGGAGGTCTACCACTTGCACTCAATGTCATTGGGACTGCTGTAGCAGACTTGGAAGAGGGAGAGTGGAAGTCTGCTGCAGATGCAATCGCTACCAATATGGACAATATTAATGGAGTGAATGAAATGTTTGGTCGGTTAAAATACAGTTTCGACAGGCTCTCACCCACTCAACAACAATGTTTCCTATACTGCACTTTGTTTCCAGAATATGGATCAGTTAGTAAAGAGCAACTTGTTGATTATTGGTTAGCTGAGGGTTTTCTATTAAATGATCGTGAAAAGGGTTATCAGATAATTCGCAGTCTTATTTCAGCCTGCTTGTTGCAGGTCAGCGGATCATTGTCATCAAAGGTAAAAATGCACCACATAATCAGGCATCTGGGTCTTTGGTTGGTTAACAAGTCAGGTACAAAGTTTCTTGCTCAACCAGGGATGGCGTTGGATACTGCTCCTTCATCTGGAGAATGGAAAGAAGCTTCAAGGATCTCCATGATGTCTAATAACATCACCGAGCTTCCTTTCGCGCCCAAGTGCAAAAACGTTACCACATTGTTGATCCAGAACAACCCAAATTTGAACAAGATGAGCGATAGATTTTTCAGAACTATGTCGTCCTTGAAAGTGCTCGATCTTTCTCATACTGCAATAACATCACTTCCAGAATGTGATGCATTGGTTGCACTGGAGCATCTGAATCTGTCTCACACACAGATTGTGAGATTACCTGCGCGCCTATGGTTACTGAAAGAGTTGAGGCATTTGGATTTGAGTGTGACAGTTGCACTCGAAGATACCCTGAACAACTGCTCAAAGTTGCACAAGTTGAGAGTGCTCAATCTTTTCCGCAGCCACTATGGGATCCGTGATGTCGATGACCTGAATCTGGATTCCCTTAGGGAACTATTGTTCCTCGGAATCACTATTTATGCAGAGGATGTACTAAAGAAATTGAACATGCCTCGTCCTTTGGCAAAGTCAACACATCGACTAAACTTAAAGTATTGTGCAGAGATGCAATCAATCAAGATCTCTGACCTCAACCACATGGAGCACCTTGAGGAGCTGTATGTTGAATCATGCTATAACCTGACTACAGTGGTTGCTGATGCTGAGCTTACAACTTCCCACCTGCAGTTCCTGACTCTCTCGGTTCTTCCCTCGTTGGAAAGTGTCTTTGTGGCACCAATGCCCCATAATTTTCAGTACATCCGCAAATTGATCATATTGCAGTGCCCGAAGTTGTTGAACATCACATGGGTCCGAAGACTTCAACTGCTTGAGAGGCTTGTCATATCTCACTGTGATGAGATGGTTGAAATTGTTGAAGATGAGGGCAATGAGGAGCAGTATGGAGCAGGAGCACAAATGAAAATGCGGGATGATGCTTCCGATAAACAAGAAGATCATGCTACGGTAGAAACTTCAGGGAATGAGTGGAATTATGCTGGGCACAGTGACTTCCCAAAGTTGAGATTGATTGTATTGACAGAACTAAAGAAACTCAGGAGTATTTGTAAACCAAGAGAATTCCCTTGTCTAGAGACGCTTCGGGTGGAGGAATGCCCAAATCTGAGAAGCATCCATCTTAGAAGCATGCATAACAATGGGAAATTAAAGCAAATATGCGGTTCGTTTGATTGGTGGAAGAAACTTCAGTGGGAAAACGGGGTGGAGCAGGAACATCTGGAGAGCAAATACTTCATTCCAATATGACAGAACCCAGTTTCAATGGCTTATGTATCACATGCGGGCGGCTTGTTTCTGTCTTCACAAGGATAAGGGATCGCTTCTTAAGTTGTTTTAAACTTGTGCTGACTGAGAACATTGGTGCTGACTGACCTACCGAAGCTGAGAAGGATATGCACCCCAAGAGACTTTCCTTGTCTTGAAAGTATAAGGGTGGAGGGCTGCCTGAATCTGAGAACAATTTCATTGAGTCAAACATATGATTACCAGAGACTAAAGATGATTTGCGGGTGACTGGTGGGAAAGGCTAAAATGGGGTGACAAGGACACAATGGAAAGCAAGAGCAAGTATTTCATTCCCATCCAAGGCAATGAATAGCACAAGTATGATACTAGCTGAACTATATTTCTCACTGCAACATGATGATACAACACAGATTACTGGTATATCATGTATATGATGTAAATACCAATTTATGAATTTATGAATTACATTCTTTCTTCAGATTCATAAAATAAGTGACTTTTGTATAAGCCTATCTGAATCATATTATGTCTGGTTGTAAATGCCAATGTATGAATTCATCATTTACACTTATATGTTAAGATTCATAAATAGGCTGCTTCTGTACAAGCCTATCTGTAAATACTATGTGTATGATGTAAATACCAATCTATCAATTCCCTTCATTAATTACATTCATATGTTCATGTTCATAAAATATGTGGCTACTGTACAAGCCTATTTTTATTCTGCACATACAGCTAAACTGTATAAAGCTATATGCTGTGCACATTTCGCATTCACAGCATATCCTTTGAACGCCCCCACCGAAATGCCAGTGTAGTTAGCTCATACCTGATTGATTTTCCTTCAATGGTTACGTCTGTAGCCTGCAAGAGGGACCCAACTGTGCAGCTTCAACTTACTCAATTTTCCACGCAGCATCTCCTACAAGGCTGCAATGAAATAGCATCAGTTTCCAGATTCCGCCCTATTATTTTGAACACATAGTCGAAGGGTAAAAGATAATCCTACCTTGAAGGGACGACTAACGTGTACATAAGAAAACCAATAAAACTGTGAAATATCCTATCCTATATATACAATGGATGACTTCCTGCCATTCTGAACACGAGGTGTACGTCGAGCGCATTTTGTCAAACACCTTACAGACATAGTGGAGATCAGTTATGTCTGATGAAAATCCTCTCACGAGAACATCCCAGGAACCACAACCATCGATTAATACTCTCCTCCAGGCCCCCTTTTACCACGGCGAGGCCACCGCTTGGGCTTGCACTGAGCAGCACTTTGCCGAACATGCAGTTTGCCTTGCTGCTTCGGATGCGCGCGCGGAAGGGCAAACAGGTCCAACATTTGTGAATAGTAGATCACCTGGCATTAGGAGAGACGACTCTTCGCGCACTCACGGCGGCGTGTTTCTTGCGCAGTTGCGCGCTTCGTCTCTCTGTCGTTCTCTCCGCCTCCGCCCTCCGGTCTGGAAGAAAGCGAAGGGGGGAGTTTTTTTTTTTTGAGAATCGAAGGGGGAGGAGCTAATCACTACCAACACCACGACAGGCAATGTTTGGGCTGAATCCTGGCAGCCCGTGTCGAGAGCCGAAGGCCCACATTAACACAACTACCGTGGGCCACCGTGGCAGGAATATGCTGTCCTGGGCCCAGCGGCTGACTATCATCCCTGTCGGCCAGTTCGCCGCACGGCGACTTTTATATCCTCCACCTCCGAGTTTCCATCCGCCGGACGCTGCACAAATCCGACGCTCAACCACCGGATTCCAAGTAAAAACCGGCTTCACCGTCGGCTGAAATTCCACATGGACCACTACCTGGCGTTCTGGAATTTTGCGGGAGGAGAAGCAAGGTAAACCGTACGCCCCAGCTCAGCTCGTCCTCGCACGCAACGTGTTCGACGAATTGACTCTTCAATATTATCAGTTTCGCCGTGGGCGCAGCAGCCATTGCTTCGCCTGCGCACAGCACAGTGCTTCAATTCTCTGGGAACGACCTGGAAACAGGGTCGCGGTGAGTGGTCTTTGCTTCCCGCACTCTGCTTCACAACCACAAGTTTTCATTCCCGAATGATGACTTCTTCGTGCTTCCAATACCCAACTGCGCGTGGATATTTTCTCCCGAACTGCCAGTCGCCGTCGGGCAGAACAGTGGCCGCGGCTTCTCTGTACTTCCTCGCCGCGCCGCTCGATTTGACCAGGAAAACCGCGTGACGTCCTTCCCTTGCATTCTGTTGCTCCTTAAAGCTTTGATACTTAGCCATATTTGCATCTTCCATGCCTGCCCCGCCTTTCTTGAACATTGTTGTCCCGATGGCTGACGTGATGAGCGCCGCCGGTTCTTGCTTGCAGCCCCTGTGTGAATGCCTCAATGGTAAGGCATGCTCGACACGGCTGCCCGAGAGGTCTCCTCATTCCTTCGCCTCAAATCTAACTGGGGCGATCTCGACAGGGCCAAGGAGCTGCTGCAGGCCGTCGAGACAAAGGTGAGAGCGCGGGTCTCGGCGGAGATGGACAAGCTAAACGTGTGTGACCCTCAGGTGCAGCTCTGGCTGAGACGTGTCGATGAGCTACAGCTTGAGGACATCGATGAGGACTATAGCCAGTTGATGAGGTATCCTTGCCTCTCCCAGTGCACCGTCCATGCTCATCGGCGTACATCGATCGGCAAGCGTGTTGTCGAGGCGCTGGATGAGGCGAATAAACTTATCGAGGAAGGGGATCGGTTCAGGGAATTTGGGTTCAAGCCCCTGCCGAAGATTGTTGATCCCTTGCCTCAAATCCAGACTTTTGGTTTGGAGACCATGCTGAGCCAGCTCCAAAACCTGTTTGAGAAGGGCGACTCGAACATAATTGGTGTGTGGGGCCAAGGAGGTGTTGGCAAGACGACACTCCTACACGTCTTCAATAATTATCTTGAAAAGAAGGTCCATGACTATCAGGTATGTTCCTTTCTCAGTTACTGCAGCCGATGCGTCAGAATATATGCTTATATGTACGTTAGCGTTGCTATATTTTTTTATAAGTGTAAGTATAGGATTGTTTTCAATGACCATGCTTTAATTTTGAACTACATTCAAAGAAATTATATGTAGAACAACAATTTTTTTGTGCTGCCATGCACTCGAGAAAGGGCAGCAACGAAAGTTTCATAGTAGAACGGCAATACAGTGTGCCGAAATCTGAAGTAATGTTGAAGTTCTCATAGAGGCATAAGGAAATTTGATTGGAATCTCACATGCACAGACGGCAACTACCATTAGCAAGTAGTAGTTCAGCAAGAAAATTTAAAAAGTTCATAGGTAAACATAGATATGTAATACATGAAAAATGCTTTGTGTTTTTATTACACGATCCAAAATTGTATGTTACTTTGCTGTGTTCCAAGAACTCATTCAACGGTTTGCTCTTTCAAACATTTTTTACGTAGACCAAGTAAATGTGCATAAAATGCAACTGCATAAATTATTATCGTTGTCGTTTTTTCTTTTGTGTAACTTGTTTTTAGAAAGAAAGATTACCCCAGCCATCAGTTGATGCATACAGCAATTCTTGATTGCAAAGTTAAATCCACACAAGAATGCGAAAAATATATAGTATCCTAATAGCAAAAAGGAGCTATGTTGACAACCAACCACGGTAACCGAGAGGGCTCAGGATTCCGGTTACCGCGGTAACCGAGAAATACCGGTGGTTACCGGATAAATTTAAAATCAAATTTTGAATTCAAATATTCTACGGAATGGGTTATTTACGGTTTAGACTCGTTTAAACAAATCTTCCAGTGTAGCGCGGCGGTATGCCCCCAGTAGTGGTACGCACTAACCAGATCGTGGGTTCGAAACTTTTGCTCCCTGTTTTTCCATAATTATGTAGGATTTAATTTTACACAGAAAGATTAATACGTTAAAAAAACTTACGCGGACCGGGAACTCGAACAAAGGGACCTCCGGGAGAGAACAGCATATAGCTGCCACTGCGCTACCTATTTGTGCTTGCATTTATGATGAGTACTTCTGGGCTTTCAAATTCAAAAATCTCGAGATTTTTTTGACCACACCTTTCCTGGGGGTGCTCGGGAAACTCGGTTACCGGCCGGTAACCAGATTTACCGACCGGTAACCAAAACCTTGGTTAAACTCATGTGGCATCAGTCCTATTGCTAAGCCACCAGCCATATTGGTTGTACAATGCCCGAGCTACCATCTCCAATTGGTTGCACCTTGTCTCGGAGTCTATATAATCCTGTGCTTCCATATGCAGCAGTAAACACCACCTATGGATCCAGTGTGTAGCCTCAAAGACTACCTGCAAGAATTGGGAAACCTTTTTCTTGTTAAAATAATATAAGTACACATTTCCACATAGCCCAGGTCAAAGCGCACACGCCTACTGGGATTGAATTTTTAATTTTTTATTGACCTATATTTTGAAACATACTTACATCTCTCCATTTCTACTTTCACGTTATATTTTTAATCATAATTTAAATTGCTTCCAACTGTACCTCATGTTGCCATTTTTTGTTAACTTGCTTTTGCCAGGTTGTTATCTTTATTGAAGTATCCAATTCAGAGACACTGAACACAGAGGAGATACAACAGACTATCTCTGAAAGGCTCAACTTGCCATGGAATGAAGCAGAGCCAATTGCCAAACGGGCCAAATTCTTGGAAAAGGCACTGGCCAGGAAAAGGTTTGTAGTCCTGCTTGATGATGTAAGGAAGAAATTCCGACTGGAGGATGTTGGTATCCCAACTCTAGATACTAACAGCCAGAGCAAGCTGATTCTCACATCACGTTACCAAGAAATATGCTTCCAAATGAATGCACAGAAGAGCTTGATTGAGATGCAGATTTTGGGTAAGGATGCTTCATGGGAACTATTCTTGAGCAAGCTGAGCAAGGAGGCTAGTGCAGCAGTTGAATCGCTTGGTTCCCAGAATGTCATAAGAGAGTATGCCATGACAATAGCCCAAAGTTGTGGTGGCCTGCCACTTGCACTCAATGTCATTGGGACCGCTGTGGCAGGCTTGAAAGAGAGAGAGTGGAATCTGCTGCCGATGCAATTGCTACCAACATGGACAATATTGATGGTGTGGATGAAATGTTTGGTCGGTTAAAATACAGCTTCGACAGGCTCACACCCACTCAACAACAGTGTTTCCTATACTGCACTATGTTTCCAGAGTATGGATCAGTTAGTAAAGAGCAACTTGTTGATTATTGGTTAGCTGAAGGTTTTCTGTTAAACGATCGCGAAAAGGGTTATCTGATAATTCGCAGTCTTATTTCAGCCTGCTTGTTGCAAGCCACTGGCTCATTGTCATCTAAGGTGAAAATGCACCACATAATCAGGCATCTGGGGCTTTGGTTGGTTAATAAGTCAGATACAAAGTTTCTTGTTCAACCTGGGATGGCCTTGGATAATGCTCCATCGGCTGGAGAATGGAAAGGAGCTACAAGGATCTCCATCATGTCTAATAACATCACCGAGCTTTCTTTCTCGCCCAATTGCAAAAACGTCACCACATTGTTGATCCAGAACAACCCAAGTTTGAACAAGATGAGCTATGGATTTTTCAGAACTATGTCGTCCTTGAAAGTGCTCGATCTTTCTCATACTGCAATAACATCACTTCCAGAATGTGATGCATTGGTTGCACTGGAACATCTGAATTTGTCTCACACACACATTATGAGATTACCTGAGCGCCTATGGTTACTGAAAGAGTTGAGGCATTTGGATCTGAGTGTGACAGTTGCACTTGAAGATACCCTGAACAACTGCTCAAAGTTGCACAAGTTGAGAGTGCTCAATCTCTTCCGCAGCCACTATGGGATCAGAGATGTCGTTGACCTAAATCTAGATTCCCTGAAGGAACTATTGTTCCTCGGAATCACTATTTATGCCGAGGATGTGCTAAAGAAATTGAACATGCCTCGTCCTTTGGCAAAGTCAACACATCGCTTAAACTTAAAGTATTGTGGAGAGATGCAATCAATCAAGATATCTGACCTCAACCACATGGAGCACCTTGAGGAGCTGTATGTTGAATCATGCTATGACCTGATTACAGTGGTTGCTGATGCTGAGCTTACAACTTCACACCTGCAGTTTCTGACCCTCTCGGTTCTTCCCTCGTTGGAAAATGTCCTTGTCGCACCAATGCCCCATAATTTTCAGTACATCCGCAAATTGATCATATCACAGTGCCCGAAGTTGTTGAACGTCACATGGGTCCGAAGACTTCAACTGCTTGAGAGGCTTGTCATATCTCACTGTGATGAGATGATCGAAATTGTTGCACACGAGGGCTATGAGGAGCAGTATGGAGTAGGAGCACAAATGGAAATGCAGGATCATGTTTCCGATAAACAAGAAGATCATGCTATGGTAGAAACTTCACGGAATGAGTGGTATTATGCAGGGTACAGTGACTTCCCAAAGTTGAGAATGATTGTATTGACGGAACTTAAGAATCTGAGGCGCATTTGTAAACCAAGAACACTCCCATGTCTTGAGACCCTTCGGGTGGAAGAATGCCCAAATCTGAGAAGCATCCCGCTGAGAAGCATGCATAAATATGGGAAATTAAAGCAAATATGCGGTTCGCTTGATTGGTGGAATAAACTTCAGTGGGAAAGCGGGGTGGAGCAGGAACGTCTGGAGAGCAAATACTTCATTCCAATATGACAGAACCCCAGTTTCAATGGCTTATGTATCGCATGTGGGAAGCTTGTTTCTGGCTTCACACGGATAGGAGATCTCTTCTCAAGTTGTTTCAAATTTGTACATGTGATGGCATAGCTTCTGTACATTGTTTTTTAACGATAGCTTTTGTACATTGTTGGTATTACATTCATGTTATGATATTGTTTGTTCGTCTAAATGATACTCCAAAGGTTGTCGGACTTTGTGGCTTATTACTTGCACAATCTCTTCATTACCATTGTCAGGGGCATTATCACCCCCAGTTATATATAATATGCTTCTCGACATTTTATCCAAACCTCAGAGCTGGCACGAGCATCAAGCATGGCATGGCATGCACCCCTTTGTTGCAATGGAGGGACTGACAGATGTGTCGAGATCATCAAAATATTTTCCTGATGGGAATATGATTGCAGTAAAAAATGCCTTGAACATTTCTAGTTTTTACAGGTACATTTCAAGATTCTTTTTCACGGTCAATTATTTTGTACTTCACTAGGATGGCTCGTGAAGGTGCATCCGAAAGGGAAAGGCATTTGGATGATCTGGTAATAGCTGGCCTATCATTTCTTTGTCTGCAAGTGGTATTTCCTGTGACCCTGTCTCTTTTTCGAACATGGTAAGTCTGTAATATTTTTTTTATTGTTACCTAGTAAAGTCAAACAATGTCTTATATAAATGTTTTCTCAAAGAACGTTTGTGATATAAAGAGCAGAGTTTGTTTTTGGTAATGATAATAGCCATGTTAACTCTATATATATAATGTATGTTCCCAGTAGTTTTCTCATTGTTGGGCATACTCCCTCCGTTCTTTAATATAAGATGTTTTAGCTTTTGTCCACATGCACATGCACACAAATGTATGTAGACACATTTTTATGTGCATGTTCACTCATTTTAGTGTGCATGTAGATAACATGTGTACCACCTAAAACATCTTATATTAAAAAACGGAGGAGTACTTCACAAGCAATGTTCATCCTTCGGCTGGGGGAAAGGAAAAACGCATTTTGATGCACTTATGCTAATGAAAAATAATTACAGCCTGCCAAGTGCCACATTTTAAAAAAAAAATCTACAAAGTAGAATTATGTTCATTTTCATGGTAGCAACTTGATGACTTGAACAAGTACAACAGCTAGTATATTTAATGCATGCTTCAAATCTGAACTGCATGGGCACAAATAAATGGATGTTGTGAAAAAGTAGATATTCTAAGTAGGAAAGACGACCAAACAACATGGCCTTGCAGAAGATCGCATACTCCCTGACAGATATGATTTCCGTTTGCTGAAAGTATTTTGACTACTGAAAATACTAAAAAGCTTGTCAATTTACAGAGCAATCGGTTCCTTTATTATTTTTTTCATTTCCTATTGTACATGATAACATGTATTGCTCGACCTCTATGCATCTAATTTTTGTAGGAGTGATATTTGACAAGTTACTAACACTGACAAATGACAATGTGGATATATATCAAAAAGTATTCCATCCAAACTGGAATAGTTAGCTAGCATCTATATGAACTGCTACAGATGTTTGCAAATAAGGCTGACTGTTGCTCACATGTCTTTTTCTTAACTTTACACTGTTTTACTCCCTTCACAAGCATCACATATAGTGTAGCCAAGGCCTTCGCAGTATGCGCACTTTGTATCTTCGCCAACCCACTCCAAGAACTGCATTTTAAGAAGTTAACAGTTAAATGCATGTTAGAGAATACATTACAAGGTTTAATAATAATGAGGTGCATTTCTGCAACTTGAACTCTAGTTACCTGTGGTTCGATGTTGGGCTCACCTGTCCCATCACATTCTGCAGGAAGGAACAAGGATCATATCAATTGTCGCAACATGATGAGAGATGAAGTTCTGTTGATCATTTTTAGTGCATTGCAGAAGGTTAACTTTCATGACTAATAAGTCGGTCCAATGGCGGCGACTTATGGTGCATCGGAGGCTAGGATGTCCATACCAATGTGGACTGAGATAAACTGGAAAAAATTCTAGTAAATTCTTTTTTTAAGGGAAAATTCTAGTAAATTCTGTCTAGCTAGAATTCCAATTCCCTTTAATAATTTTATCTGCTTGCTGAGAAGTTATGCGCACAAAAAAATCTAACCTGGTGATGGTTGTAAACCATGGTTTTGAAGATTTTAGAGGGAACGGTATCTTGTCCCTGATACTGGCAGCTAAACATGTACTCATATAAAGCAGTGACTTCAGTACCTAGGCACATGAGGCGGCCTTCACCTCGGCAGGTGATGCACTGCTTTGTTGAAGCTGTAGTACCACCACTGACCGGGTTATTCTTCTTAGTCAGCCTGGATGCATCTTCCCACCTGTTTTCACCAAGAAGATACACTCTGTGTTTGTTGAAGTCTTCTTTTACCACAGCTGGTTGAACCTCTGCAGGTTCAGTTACAGATGGAACAAGTGCCCCGTTTATGCCTACCTACAGGCAAAATGGGAATATACAATCTCAGACGCATACTCGCTTGAAAGTGAGGAGTCATAGTACATTTGGATACAATGCAACTATAACTCATAGCCCATTCGATGAACTAGCTATGTTGTTAATGCTAGTAGCTAAACTTACCTTCTTCACATCCTCCCCAATATGTCCTGTAAACAACCTCTCGAGTAGCTCCGATGTCATCAGTCCATCCTCAGTAGTCCCTATCGATGCCTGCACCAGGAAGTTCGCAATATGCACGTGTATACTGCCTCAGCAAAGCACAGCTATATGGCAGTAATGGAACTATAAGGGTTCCATCAAGGAATGAAATGGTGGTGGCGTGCATTGACCTGCCAAGTCTTCACGGCTCGCTCTGTGCCGGTTGAAAAGCTGGAGAATTCCGTGTCTTCTTCGCCCGAGTAAAAACCAAGCTTCTCCAAGGCTTCCTGCATGAGGTACATTCCAGCTGGGTTTATACAACGGACTAATCTTCGTACGAACAATATGTACTTATGGCTCACAAAGATAAACAATAGGTACATCAGTTCACAGCCAGTTTCTTCACAGTGTGGATCATCAGCAGCAGGCTGCAGATTGGTGGAAACAGAGCATTGCCAGCATAGATTATATCTACACTCTGGAGTCTCGAACTGTTTGTCACTTTGGGCCCAAACACAACAGGTCATGCATGGCGAATCCTAGCCAAAACGAGAGGTGCACGACGAGGCTCACCTGCATCACACGCACATCCTCTCCTTCGCTCCCCACCCTCAGCGCCCTCCACTTCTTTCCGCTGCCGCTCCCAGTCTTCGGCTTCGGCTTCGCCTTCTCCTCGACCAGAACTACCTCCTTCCTCACCTCGACCACCGGCGCGGCGCCGGCGCCGGCACGGGCGGCGGAGGCACCGGTGCCGCGGGCTTGGGCGGAGGCTGAGCAACACGCGCAGCGGGCGCGGGAGGCGGCGCCGTGGGCTTGGGCTTGGGCGCGGGCGGAGGCACTGGAGCAGTGGCGCCGGCGAGCGGTTCAAGCGCGCGAAGGCGCAGGTGCAGCGCCGTGATCTCGGAGAGGAGGGCCTCGCGCTCGGCGCGCCACCGCGTCTCCTCGCGGAGCCAGCGTTGCTCCTCCCTCAGCCACCGCTGCTCCTCGCGGAGCCACCGCGCTTCCTCGCGCTCCTCCCACGACGACGACGAGGATGCGGCCGACCGGACGAGGAGGTGGAACGCGCGGCGCGGGCAAGGCCTGAGGCGCGGGCGGTGGTAGGAGGAGAGGAAGGGGGAGGCGGCGGTGGTGATGATCATGGTCGTGGAGGTAGAGGACGGGAGTGGAAGTGGCGGGCAGTCGGTGAGGAGATTGGCAGTGGCCAGTGGATATCTCTCGGCTCCGGCCGTTGATATTTCCGGCGCGCTGGCACACCGCAAGTGTGGTGCCGGCGTTCCTCCCGCGCGGGCCGAGCAAAGCGGATCATGGGCCGATTGGAGCCTTTCCCGATTGTGTGCTTAAGACTGGGCTCACACGAACTGAACCAGTGCGCACTCTAGACATCGGGCCGAAGCAGGCCCATGTAGAGGCGTCAATGCAGGCACTTCCGACAATCCTGGTTTGACATCCTCAAAAAAAAAGACGATGCTGGTTTGATTTGACTGGGGAAAGCGTTTCACTCGATAAAAAAAGACTGGGGAAAACGTATCCGGCGCACCGTGTTTTCATCCATTGAACAAGAAGGTTTCAACTATCAATGATCAGAAAAAATTTACACGTAAAACAGAAAATTCAACTTACTTTTTGTAGACTTTTAACTCAAATTGGATAGAAAAGAGAGACTTTCAACTCAAATTCATCAACTCTCAGATGTTTTGGCAGACTTTCAATTCAAATTGGATAAAGCTTTCAACCAATTCCACAATCAAAATGAATGACTCTTATCTTTCCAAAGGTGAGAGATGGTCAACTCATGTTCATCGAGATTTCAACTTGAACTCTTTTAACGGACCCCCAACTCACATTAGATCAACCTTTCAACCTACAAGCTAGCAACTTTCAACCAAAGATTTGGTACCACAATACACAAAACCTTTCAAATCATAATATTGTAGCTTTTAACTCTTTCTGTTTGAGATTTTGAAAATGGAATCCTGATTCTCTGCCTCCTAATGTACAACGACACCAATTCAAAGGTTAGCGCCCTTGAGCACCGAGGTTCGGGGCAAATGTGTTAGTGCGCGTCCATGTGGCGAGGTTGTCAAGCAAACTATTGGCATGAGGTGGCACACCATGCTAGATGAAGAAGCAACAAGCACACGGGCAAAAATCCACCCCCCTTCCCTTATGTGCTCCTTGCCCCGGTGAGCACTTGGAAGAGAGCGGCGCGAGAAGGAGATGGCAGATGTGAAGGAAGATAAGCCGCTCCTCTTTTGTTGTTCTTGCATTTTTTTATACTAGTGTAAGAAGTACTAATGATGGTTAGACACAAACAATTTTAGCCATCCAATATTATCTAATTATCACTCCGAATATAAAATGGATCATGTGAATCAAGTCCTAATTGCACATTTAATCCTTAATCATAACATTGTAATTACACTTTTTAACCCTCTTTTCTGATCAAGAGGAACTTCAAAACATTTTTCATTTTGTTTTTTTAGAAAAGGGAATTTTATTACTCCCAGCCTCTGCATCGAGTGATGCACACAGCCGATTATTACAACGTTCGAGCGTCAATTATTAAAAGTTTACATAAACAGGAATCACGAAAGATCGAGGCGCAGCTCAACCGACACAAATAACAGGAGGAAGACTACAAAAGTCGACTAATATGCTGCCACGTATGTCGGGAGAAAAAATCATGTGCCACCAACAGGAGTCGCGCACATCCAGCCACCATAAGGTCTCGCTGGTCCGAAGATAGCAAGAAAGCCCATAGCTGGATCCAGTGCACCACCATATTGATAACCTGTAAGACATGAAAAGTTTCTTTCCTGTTAAAAACAAGATTGTTCCTACAATTCCAAATAGACCAACAAATAGCTGAAACGCCGATACGAATCCTATCCTTGGTCTTTTTATCCATCCCATTCAACCAATTCCCAAACATATTAGTGACATTGGTAGGAGGAATATTGTAAGTACAAAAAACAACACGCCAAACAAGTTTTGCAAAAGGGCAGGAAATGAATAAATGTTCCACCGATTCACTATTCCCACAAAAGGAACAGTGGGAATTGTCTTTCCAATTTCTTTTTGACAAGTTATCCTTAGTCACCACTACTTTTTTGTGAAGGAACCACATGAACACCTTAATTTTTAGAGGAATTTTCAGTTTCCACAAGTACGTTTGCAAAAATCTAGTATGTCCATTCATCAAGTCTTCATACATAGATTTAACTGTGAAAATACCATTTTGTGTCAAATTCCAGTGAAACCTGTCTGGAACATCGGTGAGAGTAATATCCATTAATCTAATGCATAAATGAGACCACATGTCCCACTTGCTCCTACTAGTGCCCTACGAAAGCCTATGTTTAAAGGAGGAGCATTGTGAAACACATCTTTAACCGAAACATTTTGTTGTTGCACAATGTTATAGAGCAATGGATATTGATCTTTTAGCGGAGTCTTACCAAGCCAAATTTCTTCCCAAAACCTGGTAGTTTCCCCGTTGCCAACTCGGAAAGATCCTCTACTAAAGAAATCTTCCTTTACACGCATAAGACCTTTCCAGAATGGAGAGTCATTAGGTTGTGCTTCCACTTGAGCCAAAGTTTTACTATGAAGATACTTGTTTTGCAGCAATTCCTGCCAAACCCCCTCTTCATTCAAAAGTTTAAACAACCACTTACTGAGTAAAACATTTGTTCTTTAGTTCGAGCACTTCAACCCCTAAACCACCCTGATCCTTTGGTCTACAAATGATGTTCCATTTTGTTAATCTATATTTCTTTTTGTTCTCATCGCTCTGCCAAAAAAAGCGAGATCTATAAAAATCTAGTCTTTTACGTACCCCTTTTGGTATCTCTAAAAAAGACAGCATGAACATCGGCAAACTTGTTAAAACCGAATTAACAAGAACTAACCGGTCTCCATAAGATAACATCTTACCTTCCAACATCCCAGCTTGCCTTCGAAACGGCTCTCCACGGGTACCATTCGGAATTTCGAAGTTTCCTATAATGAATCGGAACCCCAAGATATTTAAAAGGTAGAGAACTAGACTCGCATCCGAAGATCTGTTTATATTGATTTTCTACCTCTTTTGCCTTCCCAAAACAAAAAATCTCGCTCTTGTGAAAGTTTATTTCAAGCCCCGATAGTTGCTCAAAAATGCATAAGATAAGTTTCATATTGACCGCTTGTCTAGATCGTGTTCCATGAATACTATAGTGTCATCGGCATATTGCAAAATAGATAGGCCCCCTTCTACTAAATGAGGGATGAGACCACCTATCTGACCATCTTCCTTCGCCCGCGCGATAAGAATGGCTAGCATATCTGCCACTATATTAAACAGCATCGGCGAGAGTGGATCTCCTTGACGAAGTCCTTTCTTTGTTTGAAAATAATGACCGATGTCATCATTAACCCGAATGCCTACACTTCCTCCCTGAATGAATTGCGTAATCCAATTGCACTTTTTCATTTTGTTGCGTTTAACTAACTCGAGGTGCAAAATGTACATTAGCCAGCTCGACTTTTGCATATTTTCGGCCGTGCTGTGTGTGTACATGCACGCATGTAAATCTTGATAGAACAGGAGTACATGGCAGTGGCGATGACCCAAAAACAACACACCTTGTCGCCAAAAGCTACATGGCGTGGACAAAATCTCTCTACATATCTTCGTTATAGCAAGCACGTGGGTATGGCGACTCGGCGAATCGTTCTCCACCAGTCGTTGGTCCACTAGCAATCTAGCTCGATGTTAACAGCTACTAGCCCTTTCTTCTCTGATTTGTCTGTGTTTGGTTGGTGAACCTTCTACATGGCGTATCTCATATGTTCACTGGCGCCGCAAATAACCTGACCTGATAGCGTCATGGACAATTTTACAGTCTAGGTGATAGCATCATCCACAATTTTACAGTCTAGGTTTGAGCATTTTTCTCCCCAGTCAAACCAATCTTAATTGACGACATTTTAGAAATCAGTAATGCCAAATATACATATCAATTAAGCGTTGGCTGAATCGCTTGCTGTAGATCCCCACAAGCAAAATTAGTTTCAGCAAAGGCAAGGGACTTTTCCCGACAGAGGAAAAGGAGCCGTCTAAGAAACATACTAAGCCCATACTAATCCAAATTTGAATTGTCAAGGAATTAGTTACATGTGGTAATCAAATCTAATCTAATCAACGGTCCTTCTAGTTACCCAGGTTGATCGATCAGCTGCAACGAATTAGTCCATCTTAGTTGCTTTCGTTTTAACCATATGGTCGGTCAAAACGATTTTATATAGATCTTAACACAAAAACGTGCTTGTACCAACCACTTATTTACTTAGTGGCCATCCGCCACATGCCCTTTTTTTGCATGCCAATCTTTGGTCTGACAGACTGACAGCCCAAACCATCTGATTCAGTTCACACCATGAATCATCGAGACACCTCGATCCGTCTCGATCGGCCCCTTGGCCATAAACTGATTCCTTCCGGATTCCGGTGGTTGGTGGCTCGCTGAGGCCACGGCTTTTTTTTTTTTTTTTTTTTTGCGTTGCATGTACTTGGCGAGACACTGAAAACCCAGCTCAAGATGACACATGTCGTCGGCCGGCTGCATATAGTACTCGCTACACAGCAATCAGTGTCGTGATTACGTAGCCGGTGAGGCGGCGACCTGTCCATATCAGGTTGCTTCCATCGCCGGCGCACCGGAGGGCTAGCTAGAGATGGAGCCATCGAGGACCCCGACTCTATGCCAGAGCTTAGCCGTGCACCATTTGGAGCACGTACGATTAACTCCCGTTCATCCATCTTCCTCCTTCCCGTCACATGTCCTTTTCACGAGCACGACGGGAATTTTACAGTACAGGCGGGCTCTACCGTGCCTCCTCACGCCGGACGCGGTGTGGCACCTGGCACGCATATTCAGATGAGCGTCAAATGCAGTGGAGATTCAGAGTGTTTTTTTTTATAAAGAGCTTTATTACTTAAAGTTTAAGCATTACACCCGGCCTCTGCATATCAATGCACACAGCCGCAATCCAAGTGCCAAAATAAAAAAGTGTGTGTAGCACTAGACGAATTACAATCATGAAGAGAATAAAGTAGATCGCCAGCACTGAAGATGAACGCTAACGTCTATGGAGGATCAATCCGGCGATCAAGCGACCATCCATGACGGGTAAAAATATCCCTCGCCACCTCTTTCAAACGTGCACATGTCTCCGTAAAGAGGCCTCGATGACCCTCGTCTACGAAAGATCCTAAGCCTTAGTTATACGCAAAATTCGTACAAACATTGTGGGCTACATCATCCCAAAATATGTGTTTGTGTGCAATCTTTGTCTACTCCCCTTCACACCTCATATGTCCTTTTCACGCTGAAACCTTGCAGCAACTAACATACAAGCTTGCCTAGTGCCTAGGGTCGGCGGAGCTAGAAACGTTTTGAAGCCTGGACAAAGTACTAGTACTACCTGAATTTACATTCGTTATGTACGTCGCCGTGATATTGAAGTCATAATTCCGGACAGAGGTCGGAAAAGCTTGGAGGAAAATCTGATTCCCCAATCTAAAATGTGTGATTAAAGTTATTGGGAGAAAAATAAATGCACGTCTATTGTTTTGGTGGAACATGATCATGCATGTGATTGGTAGTAGGTCTAAAAGCACCAAGCAGGTAAAATGGGCCCTTCATATCTTCTTATAGCTAGTCAGCCAAAAAGAACTTTTTCTCTATATCGTTTCCATCTCCGGTAGAAGAGATCTACATGTTCTCTCCCTTGTATTTTGATGATGATGTCTTGTAACCATCACTCCAACTACTATTTCTAATAGATATAATTCTGACCACTATAATTCCAACAGATACCATACCTTCCAGCAATTTGCTAAAAGAACAATAAAGAATGGTGAAAAAACCTTGTTCTCGGAGAATAGCTGGGTGAACAATTCACCCCTTATATATGGACAATTCCCTAGGCTTTATGATATATGTTTTGACAAGAAGATTACAGTGAGCGTAGTGAAGAGGATTGGATGGAGGTGCCTTAGATTCAGAAGAACTATCTTTGGAGAATTACTCATCCAGTATGAGATAATGAAAGAAATGGTGGATGCAGTGCGGTTGGCTGATGAACCTGAAAGAAACCTGATGCACGCAATTTCGTTGGGTTTTGCTGCTTTCTTTTATACTTTCATTTGTAAAAACTAGCGGTCTCGTTATATGAAATCGACGAAGGGGCTCTTTGGGTCAAAAACAAAAATCCAAGAGATGTTAGATGTATGTATAGGCCATGTGGTCCTCTCATGTGCGAGGTCGTAATTTTTACAACCACGATTGTCGTAGAGGACGATAAGTGTATTTTTCTATCTTCTTTACATTTAGGTTTAATCTAACATTGTGGAGTGCAGTAATTTGGAAAACGGGCTCCATGGAGATTTTGTTGAAAACATTTAAAACATGACATTTCTAACTCTCGACAAATACTGAAAAAATCTTAGACGTAGACAATGATTATTTCTATCGGTGTGCAAAAAATCAGTGCGCAACATTCTGTATAGTGGTATGTGTGAAAATGACAAATTTGTGGGCATGAGATGTGAACAGTGCAATATTCGAATTTTCAGATTTTTCAGGATTTGTCATTTTTGTGTTGCCCAGAGTACAAATTGTTTCGGGTTGAAAATTTGCAGAACCGTATAATACATTATTTCCAACATTTATATATTTTTTCTAAAAAATGAAACTTCAAATTGTCACACTTAGAAAAACATTAACTTCCACTAAATTTGTACTTAGTTTGACAGGTATAAACCGCTTCGTAAAAAAATCAGTAGACGCTTAAAATCAGGCAAGCACACACACCCGGTTAAAAAAAAACAAAGCGCCATGCAATCCAGCTACGGCTAGCCAACACCGTCGCCAAAATGCGTGATTCATAATTAATGTTCCCAGCGCCTAAGAAACATTCAACCAAATTATGTACTCCCTCCGATCCATATTAATGGTCTCAACATTGTCTAGATACGGATGCATCTAGTCTAAACACTTAACTAGATACATCCGTATCTAGATAAAGTTGAGTCCATTAATATGGATCGGAGGTAGTAAAAATAAATTAAACCGAATTAATCCTGAAAGGACCCACTACTTGGCACCAAAGCTCTTGCCTTTAAGTACAGGTGTGCCGCGAGCGAGCAAGCTAGGCGAGGGCTCTGCAGGCTCTCACGCAAAACGGAGAGGCGTTACTAGCTAAAAGCTTGTAGCTGCCTGCCTGCCTTGCCTTGCCTTGAGCTTGCAGGAAAGCAGCACAGAAATGGGCGCGGCGACGGGCAGAGCCACCGTGCTGCTGGCGTTGCTGGCCATCCTCGCGCCGTCAGCTCGTGGGCTCGACCGCGCCGAGTTCCCCGAGGGGTTCCTCTTCGGCGCCGCGACGTCTGCTTACCAGGTTGGTGAACATACATGGAGCTTGGCTTCAGACTTTCAGAGTGATTTATGCCATTCGCTCTCAACGCGCCGTAAGATGATTTCTGCGTTTCAGATTGAGGGCGCGTACATGGAGGACGGCAAGGGCCTCAGCAACTGGGATGTATTCACCCACACTCGGTGTAAGTGATCTGATCCATGAGTTCGTTGACTAACCTGGTCCATGAGTTTCCTTGTTCGTTGTCCTTGCTCGTTGTCCTTCTCTGGTCCATGAGTTGAGGGACTTCCTCTGGTCCATGAGTTGAGGACAGAGCCGAAAACTTCCGTAGCTGGATTGCATGGCGCTCCGTTTTTTTTTAATTTACCATGTATGCTCATCGTGCATGCAGCTAGATTACCTTATTACCAAGTCTAGTAAATCATCGCCAGGATAGGGACATAAGCCGTTTCCTGTTACAGCTAAGTGTCCAAAGAAAAGCTAGCCTTGAAAGATTCGGTTTCGTTAAAAAAAAAAATCCAAAGAGTAGTGGGATACAAAGGCGGCCAATAACAAGATTCAGAGGCACACCGTTTTTATTGTCGTTTACGCAGGGGCTTCACAAGCAATGTTTTTTTTTTTAGAAACTGTGGGGCAAAAGCTTTGCCCCATATATTAATTAAGAGAGAAGGTGCCCGGTTTATTAGTGGAAGAAACCGGGCGAAAACCATACAACAAATATCAACAAAAAGGAAGAGACCGACACAACCGCAAAGAGCAACACCTAAGACCAGCAACCCCCAAGGCGACAACGCCATACTACCGAAGCAACCGCAGACAGACGACTACTCCAGGACCACCAGTTGCCGCTAAACAGCCACGGGCGCCTTAGCAACGTCACCACTTTGCTTGCCTATGCTCCTAAGAGCCTTCTTCACCTACTTGATTTTGCCAGTAGAACCCTCCTCGGCTAAGAGGCAAGCAATCGCCTTGCCAGATCCAGGGCTAGCTGCCTCCAAGCAGGCGAGCAAGCCACCAAGCTTATCCGCAAAGACCCGCGCGTCAATACGCGCCAACATAGCATCACGATCAAAGAGGGGCGACCGGATGGACTTCATCGCCAAAGGATCAAGAGCTTCCTCATCAACAACAACCTCCACGGACTCCAAAGAGCCCAACTCCACAGGAAGCATCGAAGATGGTTCCCCACCAGGCTCCTGTAGCTCAGGCATGACCTGCCCAACTGGAGCCACAAACTCGGTGATGACAGGCGACGTCTCATGCAGACCACGAGGAGAAAAATCTGCAAAGAAGCATTCAGCCCCCTCATCAGCGGAAACAAACTGGAGCTGAGGCGGCGAAGAGACACGCAGCGCAACCTGAATCTCAGCTAGAGCATCTCGAATCTCAGAACGAAGCAGCTTAACCTTCTGAAGCAGCTCCAAGCGCAGCAGAGCAACCTGAGGCTCAAAAGTTGAGACCAAAGAATCTTTGCAACACGCAGAAGGGTACCTCGGTGGCGACGACGAGTGGCCAACGACCTCTAGTGGAGGACAAGGCTGGTCGAACGGGGAGCGGTATTGCGTGCCAGGAGCGCGAGTGACCGGAGAGCAAGCATGAGCGGCTAGAGAGCAATCATGAGCAACCGGAGAGGGAACACGACAGAACCTCTCCCGATGACCTGCGCCACGACAACGAATGCATCTGAATGGCCCGCGACATGCTCCGACTTGGTGGCCATACTCCAAGCAACGAAAACACCTTCCACGAGCCCAACGCTTGAAAGCGAGGCGACGCTCGAGACCCTCCTTAGACGACTCAGGGGGAGGGTCAAGGCCGTAGCGACGCCGCCCACCCACATGAACCCAACCTCCATCGGTTTCCAGAGCTGCAGCTGCCGCAGAGAGGCTTCCACAAGCCGGCGCGGAAGATGGACCAAGGACAGGAGGCTCCAACTCAAGTATCTTCACGTCGATGAACCCATTGACTGCCCCCCGAGCTTTGCCGGAATCAGCGCCTCCGGTGGTGGTCAGCCCCGACGTACTGCTGGAGGAGGCTCCGGCGAGGGGAGCAGCGCCGACGGCAGACGGGGCCGGAACGGCAATCTTCGTGGCCGCAGATGACAATTGCAAGTCGGAGGAGGCGCAAGCAAGAGGACCAGGGGCCGGAGCGGCAGCCTCAGCGGCCGCGGGCGAGGGCTTCACCAAAATCCTGCCACGAATCGCAGGGTCGGACCTGCGGGAGGCGAGAGCAGCTGCGGCGAGTGCGGTGGCGGTGGACGGTGAAGCCATGGAGACCGCCATCACCGAGGCCACGGGGACAGCAGGCCGAACCTCCGCCGGAGCAGCCACCGCCGCAGGGGCCTGGCACGCCGCGGTAGCGTGGGGCATCCCGAACCCCTAGCCCCTGGGCATCCCGAAACCCCAGTCCGCCGGATCCGCAGCAGAGATGGCGCCCAAATTGCCCCAACTACCGCCAGAGGAGAAGCGGGCAGCAGCATTAAGGGCAGGCCGGAGAAGCTCCGGAGGCGGCGGCGAGGTGGAGCCCAGATCCAGATCGGACGACGACCCCGCTGACGAGGCCAGCACGGGCGAGGGGGGGGATTACCTTCGGCTGTAAACCAGCGGGGACACGCGCCGGGGGCGGCGGCAAGGTGCGGGGCGCACCGGCAGCGGCGGCGGCGGCGGCCGGCGATGCCATCGTGGTCGCCTGCGCGGGGCCACGGGAGGTCGCGGGAGCGGACCTTTTTTAGTCACTATTTTTGTGGGCGATGTTTCTGTCTTCACAAGCAATGTTGTGAAGAGGATATTTAGTATTTAGGTGGCCCATATCTGTCTTTCCATATTTGTATAATATGATCATATAATGCGTTGTTCTCACTGTGGTCGCCACATCCACCTTTAGCGAATAATTCTTCATAGTGTATTAGTGTTTATGGAACTGATGCTTTTGTTCAGCCGTATAATTTGTTACATATATATTGTCCTCAAGCTTTTGGGCTTTATCCTTGTACTTTATAATTTATGCTGTTCATCTAAAATCAGATCTAACTTGTTCTCTAAATATTCTAAAAAAAAAACTTGTTCTCTAAATAAGGAACTCCCTGCTTCTGTCTAAAAAAAAGCTTGCTTCGCTGCAGCTAGGGACATCATGGATGGACTGAACGGTGACGTAGCTGATGATCACTACCACCGGTACATGGTACATAATCAGCAAACACAAAATCACTAGTAATCTGTCTAGATACCTCCACTTTTAAGCAAATTTGAGACACTTATTTTTGGACGGAGGGAGTACTAATTATCACCATGGCGCGTCTTAAATTCTTAACTGTACCGAGCTAATGCTGACACTGCTCTAAACACAGGAAGACGTGGACATCATGCATAATCTGGGCGTCAACTCATACAGATTCTCGATTTCATGGGCGAGAATCCTGCCAAGTATGCTAAGAACAATTCATACACATGCGCAAAGTTTTTTGCTGTTTAATTAGTCACCGTTCAGTTCCTTAGACAATCAAAATGTGGTCGAATTAATCCAAGCAGGAGGCCGGCACGGAGGCGTGAACTCGGCTGGAATAGCCTTCTACGACCGGCTGATCGCTGCCCTCCTGCAGAAAGGTAGTCAGTCTACTCTCACACGCCACACCGCCGAACTAAAATTCCACCCTAATAATCTTCAACGAAGAGTTATCAGATATCCTAATCGTTCAGAGAAAAACAATGTCGAGCAGGGATAGAGCCATTTGTGACGCTGCAGCACTTCGATCTGCCGCACGAACTGGAGACCCGGTACCGCAGCTGGCTGGGCGCCGGAATCAGGGAGGAGTTCGCCTACTACGCGGACGTGTGCTTTGCGGCGTTCGGTGACAGGGTCAAGTTCTGGACGACGTTCAACGAGCCCAACCTGTTCACCAAGTTCGCCTACATGCTCGGCCAGTACCCTCCCAACCACTGCTCCGCGCCATTCGGGACCTGCAACAGCGGCAACTCCCACCGGGAACCATACGTCGCCGCTCACAACATCATCATGTCTCATGCCGCCGCCGTCGACAACTACAAGACGAATTATCAGGTGTCCATTTTTGGAGTACTAAACGACCACAGCAACTTAATTACACTTCTTTTTCTGACAACCCAGCAACTTAAGTACTCTGTCGCGTCGTACATGAACCAATTTTGAAGCGCAGAGACGCCTTTGCCTTAGCCATTTTAATCCATGTGTGTTAGGCGAAGCAAGGCGGCTCTATCGGGATAGTGACTGCCATGAAATTTTATGAGCCGCTCACCAATACCACGGAGGATATTCTGGCGGCACAACGTGCATTGTCTTTTGAGATACACTGGTATGTCCATTTTTCACCCTCCTGTTGTAACCGTTTGAAGATGGTCCACATCGAGTTTACCTGGTTCAGTAGGGCTGTTTTCCTAGTTATTGGGCTAGTAAAAAACCAATGTCCATTTTCCTTCTACAGGTTTTTGGATCCAATATTCTTTGGCGAATATCCCAAAGAAATGCGTCAGATGCTATCATCAAACTTACCAAAGTTCACCCCAGCAGAAAAGAGGTTACTGCAAAACAAGGCGGATTTTGTCGGGATAAACCATTACACCGCAATTTATGCCAAGGATTGCATCTCTTCTCCGTGCGACCTTAAGACTTATGAGGGAAATGCACTGGTCCTTGCGATGGGTGAAAGAGATGGCGTACGAATTGGGAAACCAGTAAGAATTGTTTCTCTAATATATCAATATTCATGTCGTGTTCTTCTTCTTCTTTTGTGACGTGTTTGATGCGATCAACCTTCCAGACCGCATTCGTTGGTTTCTACGATGTTCCTGAAGGCATGGAGCAGATCATTAAGTATGTTAATCAAAGATACGAGAACACACCTGTATATGTTACTGAGAACGGTGAGTAGTAAGGACAACAAAATTTCATACAGCCGACTCCTGGACATTCCCAATCCCTCCTATGTTGCTTATGTTGCAATTGATCATGTGTCAACATACCATTTTCTTTGTTTCAGGCTACTCGCAATACAGCAATAATAGTATGGAAGACTTGATTAATGACTATGGAAGAATAAACTACCTTCAGGGCTATCTCTCGGGTATCTCCTCAGCAGTAAGGTGACATGCACAAAACACAGCGCATATTCTTCATGCGCGTTGCATCTTTTACCAGTGTCATAACAAATAAACCATGCAACAACTCTAAAAATATTTGACTGGTTGGCATGCTTATAGGGGAGGAGCAAACGTGCGCGGCTACTTTGTGTGGAGTCTCATGGACAACTTCGAGTGGACTTTCGGTTTCACTGTAAAGTTCGGGATGTACCATGTGGATTTCCAAACACAGAAGAGGACTCCAAAAATGTCCGCGAAGTGGTACCAAAACTTCCTCATGGGATCTAGGCCACTGGATGAAGTGCAAAATCTGATAACAGATCTCTAATACTTGTAGTCTCGAATGGCATGGATACCTGCGTATCTGAAGTGTCTCGAAACATGCATGAATCCCATGACTATTCTCGTGGCATGGTATCGAACGGAAACTCTGTTTGGTAGAGCCCTACATGTGTGAACTGGATAGAGAGTTTCCATATTTGGCACAAAATTAAACGAAGGCGTATGAGATGTACTCTCCACCACGACCGATCCTTGAATTTTTTATTTCTTCTCTTGGTTGGTTTACAACCTCATCCTTATGTGTTTATGGCTTCCAATCAACACATTTTTCACAAAAAATGTAGCGCGGTAAAATAGTCAAACCCTGTCTCTACAAGGCAAAATTGAAAAATGCACTCATCAGCATCCCCAAGTTTCAACTTTTGCTCGCCCCCGAGCAAGTTCGCAGCTGCAACAACATGGTTAATATGTTCATGAAGCGTGATTCACTACAATAAGTGAGGCTATTGCAGTGATACATAGAACTACACATGAGTGCAAGGACACACTCCTAAAACCGTTTAATTAAACAGGTTTCCATAACTGATTAGTGAATGAAAATTAGATTCATAAAGTAAACTATTCATTTCAACCGAATGAGTTCAATACTTTGAACGGTCACTTTTGTTTCCTCTCACGATTTTAAACAAGGTTATTTCCGATGACACAATGTGATAAGTTATATTTGTTTGCGAGCTGAGACCATTAAACTAAGCATGCTTAGATACCATGAAATATATATAAGTGGGCACACCAAGGATTGACTTCAAAGCAGAGTATGAACAATTTACAACTTTTTGTGAGTGTTCCACCTCTACTTGCTACTCATTTGATGCTTATATAATATTATTATCATTTTTTATTTGCTAATCAAACTAAATAGTTTAACTCATATAAGTAAAAAGCTTACACTTATTCGATTATCACTAATTCTGTGGAAGATGCTATATAGTTACAAAAAAGTTAGAAGTATTGTAAAATTTGGCCTAATTCTTAAGTTTAATAAAATTACCATGAGCTGAAATAATTTACGTACTATATAGGCAAGAGAATAATTGAATATGAATCATCCCCTATTCATGGGGTGCTAAGATTGCAACAATATTGCAAAAATGAAAGAAAAATAGTTACATGTTTGCAAAATAACAAACATGCAAAAATTATAAGATACAAGGTCGCTGTATAGACCCCTCCGGAAGACACACCCCATCGACCCTTATCCTCTCGCTACTGTAGCAGAGGCGATTTCTTGGACCTCTCCGGCGAAACCACCTTGTGCAGCGGCGATTCGCGGGATTTCTTCGTCTCCGGCGGCTGCTCCGGCAGCGGGAGGCGGGGGAATCCCCGGGTCCCGTCATGTATATAGCGTAGGTTTGGTAGGAGGCCTTGCCGGCGGCGCTTTGGAGGTGGTGGTGCGGTCGGTGGCGGTTTTGGCGGCGGCGTGTTTCCCCTCTGTTGCAGGTGCTCCTCGGAGGCCCGCGGCGGCGCGCTTGTCGTTCTGGAGCTCGCGGATCTTCGGATTCCTCGAGGCCTCCAGGCCCCTGCATCTGGTCGGCGGGACGGCGTCGCTGATCTGGTGCGCCGGGGTTCTGGTCCCTGGGCTTCTTCGTCGTTGCGTCACCGCTTCCTCCGGCGGTGGTGCAAAGCCTGGGTGGTGGTGTGTAGGAGGTAGAAGCGGCGTTCGCGAGGAGGCTCTGCTGGCTTCGCCGGACTTGGTGGCTGACGGAAGGTGGTGCGGCAGGCTGCGGAGGGCGCTGGCCGTGTTCGTTCATCGAGCAAGGTTTCGTCACCGTGTGGCGGACGGTTTTTGCGGCCCTTTCCATGTGCGGAGGTGCTCTCGGATGGAGGTAAGAAGGTGGTTCGGCTTCTTCGTCTCCGGCGTCGGCAGCGGCGTTTTCTTCCTCGTAGCTATGCTTCCTGCATATGTTGTGCTGTACTGCTCGAGTCTCTGTACTCGTTCTTGATGTATGCATATGCAGTTCTCTAAAAAAAAAAAGGTCGCTGTATAGACATCCCCACTGTTCGCCCTATGTCTCGCTCTTAGCTAGCGCGAGCGCTCAGCTCGCCCGCGTGGTCGCCAACGCTCCTCTTTCGGGCCGACTTTGGTTCGAATAGGAATGATTTGTTTTTTCTTATATATTATTTATTTACTATACGATTTTCCTGGATATTGTCTGATGTTTTTTAAATCTATTTTTTAATCTGAACCATTATTAAAAATGGAATTTCTAAAAAAATCTGAAACAATTTAAAAATGATTTTTTTAAATCTGAAACATTTTTTAAATATCCAAGCTATTTCGAAGAATGAACATTTTTAAAATCAGTACCATTTTAAAAATGAACATTTTATATAAATCTTAACCATTTAAAATAATTGTTTTTAAATCTGAACCATTTTTGAAAATAAACATTTTTCAAAACTGAACATTTTCAAAATCTAAACCATTTTCTGAAATGAACATTTTTTAAATAAATAAAAAGAAAAAAATATAGAAGTGAAACAAAAAAGAAAAATGGAAATAGCAAAAAAATAAATGAAGAAAATGAAAACCAGAAAAAAAAACAGCCCAAAATGGCGGGTGCTTCAGCTTGGCCAAATGCTATATATCGCTCATTGGCAGCGCTATTCGCTCGCACCGCCTGATGCGGGTATTGATGGGTGGGCCCATCTGCCTTTTTTCTTTTTTTCTTCTGTGTTTCTTCTCTATTTTTTTATTTTTGTTTTATGTTTCCATTTTTCTTTTTCTTCAGTTATCCTTTTCGTTTCTTATTTTCTTTTCTTTCAAGAAATTCAAATTCAAAAAAACCGAATTAAAATTTTGTTCAAATTTAAGAATTGTTCATTTGGAAATTTGCTCATTTTCAAAATTTGCGCAAATTCAAAATTTGTTCATTTTCGAAAATTGTTTAAATTCGAAATTTGTCCATTTTCCAAATATGTTTAAATTCGAAATTTGTACATTTTCGAAAATTGTTCAAATTTGAAATTTGTTCATATTCCGAAATTGTTTAAATTCAAATTTGTTCAGATTCAAAAATTGTTAACATTTGAAATATGTTTAGATTTAGAAAATATTCAGCTTTTTAAAAACGTAAAAGGAAAAATAGGTACCTTCTTATTGGGTCGCGGGCCATAAAGCATTGCTTCACGCGGCGGAAGCCTTCCGCGCCGCACAGAAGCGATATATAGGATCTCCCACGACCGAACGAGCATCAAGTCCTCGAGGAGGCACCGCTTCGCATGAGCCGCATGTGCCAGGCGCTACCGCGCTACTGCTCTCCTGCGTCCTCCTTCCCTCGTGTACGCTCCTCGCCTTAGCCATCGATTCAGCCGCCCCACCGGCCGGCGGATTTGCTGGAGAGAGAAGGGGGCGGCCGCCCGCCGGCAGCAAGCTAGGGTTTTTCCCGGCCTCGACAGTTATTCCCAGGTAAATTGAATGAACAACGAAATTGTGAATTGTGGGCTAGCCGACTAGATAAAATGGGCAAACTACACATGTCTTTTAATATTTTCAATTGCATATCCAAAAATCGAGTTGAAGGGTCTTTTAATGATTTCAGTTGCATATTCAAAAATCGAGTTGAGAAGGGCTTCTCACTTTCTGAAGATCAAGATCGAGTTGTGCAACAAGATATCCGATGGTTGGCTTGATGATTTGATGGTGATCTATATCGAGCCATAGATATTCAAAATTATTGGTGAAATTAAGAAAGATTTTCATAATGAGGTAGAGTTTTGCCATTGCCTAAAATTTCTAGACGGAATTAAAGTTTCATTATCGGTACGTTTTGTAGGTTCTATTCGATTTAAATATGTTTCTATTACCGCTGTACAAAGTGATTATGCTTAATATTATATAAGTATTAATGTGTCTAGACAATTTTATTTTATTTGCATCAAGTTTTTCTCGGCTTTAGAGTTCTCCAGACCTTATTTTTTCCCCTCCTCCCCGGTGGAGACACGTGCGTGGCCGCGGCAACGGGCGTTGTGGGCGGCGGCTGAGGACGACGACGCCTCCTTGTCGTGGCGGCTAGGCTTCCACCACGACAGTTTCATGGCCGATAACGGGAGCTAGGGTCTCGGGAATGGTTTGACTAGGTTTCGGTCGTGGGCGGACTAGAGTGAGTGGGGACTGGTGGTATGTCCCCATTAAAAAGGACGCGCTGAGGAAGCCGATGCGTACCTGGGTCGCTGACGTGTGGCCGCGGGGACGGACACACGACTTGTCCGCGTCCACCCCAAACACGGACTAAAGATGGGACGGATTTAGAACGTGTCGATTGTCCACGCGGACAAATATCCGTATGCGGGAGGCCATTGAAACGTGGCAAGTGTTGCTCGTACGCTGTATATCCACTGCGCAATCGTGTCAGGTCCATCGGGATCACGACCAGGGCTCTTGGTGATAAACCCCGATTCCTTCGTTTGGCTGCTGGTGGTGGCCTCGACAGTGGCCACGGCTGTTCTTTTCCATGTGCAGTACAAGTTTGGCATGGCACGCGTACAGAGCATCAGAGGCAACTTCTTTTCCGGATCGATGAACAGGCAGCTTCTTTATTAGTCGGACACTCGGACATGGGCAGGAGCGCTGCTTTAAATAAGTCGGGTGCGAGAGAGCGAGAGCTCTGTCGTAGGCGAAGAAGCATTTCATTTCTAGCTACCTCGAGAAAGCTACGGGTTCGGAAAGGAAATGGCGCCGGGGACGGTGATGTTGCTGGCGGCAGCGCTGGCGATACTCGCGCCGTCCGCTTGGGGGCTCAACCGCAGTGAGTTCCCGCCGGAGTTCCTCTTCGGCGCCGCCACGTCTGCTTACCAGGTTAGTCTGTGTGGAGCTTGAGCTGTCTCTCTTGGCTGTTCGTTCGATCGGTCTCAATGCATATCAGAACCGAGACCGTGGCTTCTGGTTGCAGGTGGAGGGCGCGTACCTGGAGGACGGCAAGGGCCTCAGCAACTGGGATGTCTTCACCCACACACAGCGTAAGTCATCTTCCTCGATCGTTTCTGCTTAATTTCATCGATATGTTCAGGTTAATTAGAGCTTAATTTGCCTGCGCGATTCCCGTCTACTCCATTATCTGTGAACCGAGATACGGCGATGTCCGTCCCGTAGTGCCATGAATAGCAACTTTTGCTTCATCAATTTCTGATTGGATGATGCTCCGTTATGTATCCTTTTTGACATTTTTTTATATTGTTAAATGTGCATACCGCACATGTCACCGCCACATCACGAGAAGAGGGCTCGTGCGGTTGATGTGCCTCCATTCGGGCACGCTCCTGTCAGCAAATAATCACCAGGATAGCGACACAGCTGTCGTTGCAAACCAACTCTCTCTTCTCTCTGTAATTCACTCACTCGCAAGAACGGAGGTAGAAGAAGAAGATGAACTCGAGGTTTTTGTGCTGCGTGCAACAACTGCAGCTTTTCTGGTGTTTTCACTTATATAACGAGATTACAGAACTAGGCCAACTAACTGACCGAAATACCAGCCACGACGAGCAACGACTGAACGTGCCATCCCACGATCCACTCGACGTGCTAGTGATCCTAACAAATCGGAAGGAAAAAGTCTAAGCCTATCTACCGTGCGCAATCACAGGCAATCAACAACGGTCTTATTCTGAACCTAAACGACAGTGTCAACTGTTAGCTAGATGATCTATAGTCAACTGAATTTTTCGACACTTGACACAAGCTTATCTGAATCCATCATTTCACCCCCTAAGCTTGTGTTATTCACTTGATTTCCATGACACTGAGCTTCTGTCGCATTTCAATGAACCTCACCCTGCCTAGTGCCTTTGTGAGAATGTCTGCCAACTGTCCATTAGTGCCAATGTGATCGACGTCCAGCTTCCCTTCATCGATGCACTGTCGGATGTAATGGAACCTTGTATCAATATGCTTGCTTCGATCATGAAAGACCGGGTTCTTGCAGAGAGCAATGGCTGATTTGTTGTCCACCATTAGCCTGAACTGCGCTGGTTCCCTTCCCATTAACTCTCCGATCAAGCGGCTGAGCCACACACCCTGACAAGCGGCGGCAGCTGCAGCAATGTATTCTGCCTCGCATGAAGACAATGCCACGATCTTCTGCTTCTGCGAGGTCCAGGTAATGATGATGTCTCCGGGAAGAAAGCCACGCTATACGTGCTCTTTCTGTCATCAACGTCGCCGGCGAGATCACTGTCGCTGTACCCTGTCAGTTTCAGTTCACCGGTTCCCCTCTTGTAGCAGCATCCATAACCAAGTGTGCCACTGACATAGCGAAGGATTTGTTTCATCGCCGCCCAATGCTGTGCACTTGGTGCCTCCATGAATCGACTGACAATCCCCACAAGTGTGCGATGTCAGGTCGAGTGTTGACGAGGTAGCGTAGACAGCCAATGATGCTCGAAATTCAGTGGCGTCCTCTGTGCTGCCCTCGTCCCGCTTGCTCAGCTTCAGTCTGTTCTCCATGGGCGTGTGACAAGCATTGCAGCTCTGCATGCCTGCACGCTCGAGTATCTTGATGGCGTAGCTCTTCTGGTTCAGTGTGATCTCGCCACCCTCTGAACCACCTCGATCCCGAGATAGTACGACAGCAGTCCGAGATCGCTCATCTTGAACAAGTGATGCATCTCGGCCTTGAACTCCTGAATCTCGGCGTCGCTGGTGCCTGTGATGATCAGATCATCCACATACACCCCCACGAGCAGAAAATTGGTGCTGTCGCCTCACCTGTAGACTGCATGTTCCAATGGACTACGAGCAAAGCCCAATTCAGTAAGTGAAGCATCCAATTTTGCATACCATGAGCGTGGTGCCTGACGGAGGCCGTACAGAGCCTTGCTGAGCTTGGCACGTGTCGTGGCTTCTCTTCATCGACAAAGCCGGGAGGCTGATGTACGTACACCTCCTCGAGCAGATCGCCATTCAGAAACACGGACTTCACGTCCATGTGATGGACATGCCAGCCGGCGTGCGCCGCCAGAGCGAGCAGAGTGCGCACCGTCTCCATCCTGGCGACAGGGGCGAAACCTTCATCGAAGTCCACCCCCTGGCGCTGAGCGTATCCCTTTGCGACGAGCCTGGCCTTGTGCTTGATGATCTCGCCGTTCAGATCACGCTTGACCTTGAACACCCACTTCAACCCGATGGCGCGGTGACCACCAGGGAGAGTGGTGAGCTGCCAGGTCTGGTTCTCGACGATGGACCGCAGCTCCTCCTTCATCGCCTCCCGCCATGATGCATCCGCGAGCGCCTCGTCGATGCTCGTGGGTTCCTCTGCAGTCACCAGACCCAGAGCCTCGGACTCGTCGGTGTCAGAGTCGTGTTCGTCCTCCTGCGCCGCTTGTGCGACAGTGTTGGCGTAGCGCGGGTGCGGCTTGAAGATGTCGTGTTGTGCTCTGGTCACCATCGGGTGTGTGGGCTGTGCCACGGCTGGTCGTGGTGCGGCAGGTGCGGCGTTGCTTGAGCTTGACGATGCGCCGCTCGACGGTGAGGCAGCTGGTGTGGCCGCAGGCTGTGTGGCCGACACCGGCGACATGGCGGGTGGGGTGCTGACGGACGGAGAACTTGAGCGAGCGTGTGTGTCGTTGTAGACGTTGTCACCTTCATCATCACCGTCGTGCCTTTCTCCATGGTGTACACCACGGTGAAGCTCGACAACGTCGTGTCGCCATGTTCGCGCTCTCTGTCGTCCAGTTCCAGCTCTTGCATTCCTTGAACGCGACGTCGCGGGTGGCGTACACCTTCTTCTCGATCGGGCAGTACACTCGATAGGCCTTGGAGCCCTCCTCGTACCCGATGAAGACGCAGAGTGTAGAGCGATCGGAGAGCTTGGTGACGCCTGGGCCGATCTTCTTCACATGCGCGACACACCCAAATGTGTGCAGGTGTTCGACAGTGGGCTTGCGCTTGTTCCACGCCTCATACGGTGTGATGCCGTTGAGACTACGCGTCAGTGCACGGTTGAGCACGTATACGGCGCACTTGACGGCCTCGCCCCAGAAGATGGCTGGCATAGACATGCCCTTGAGCATGCATCTCGCCATCTCGACCACCGTCTGGTTCCTGCGTTCCACGACGCCGTTTTGCTGCGGTGAGTACGGCGCCGTGGTGAAGTGATGTATCCCTTGCGACAGTAGGCCTTGAATTCACCTGAATTGAACTCGCCTCCACGGTCAGAGCGGAATGCTCTCAGCTTGCACCGCTGCCTTGCCTCGGCTAGTGCTTGCACCTTCTTGAAGCGAGAGAACGCCTCGTCCTTGTGCTTCAGCAGCTCAACCCACATGTACCTGCTGTAATCATCAACAACAAGCAGCAAATACTTATTTCCACATGCAGTTGTCGGCTTGATCGGCCCACACAGGTCTGTGTGGACGAGGTCGAGGCCACGCTCCGACCTGTACTTGCTCGCCTGCGGGAACGCCATCCTGTGCTGCTTGTCGATGGTGCAGCCGTCACAGATGTCGTCGACGTGCTCGACGGACGACATCCCTCTCACCATGCCGCGCTTGGACATGGCGATCACCGCCCGGAAGTGCATGTGCCCGAGCCTGGCATGGCACAGCCACGCTGGATCGTCCACCTTCGCCAGCAGGCACACAGGAGCGACGAGATTCAGGTTCAGAAGGTACAACCTGTTGCCTGAACGCTTCACGCGCACCACGAGCCGACGCTGCTGGTCGAAGATCGTGATGTACCCGTCCTCCACGGTGGCCTTGCACCCGCACTCGTCCAGCTGCCCGATGGAGATGATGTTTGTGCGCAGCTTCGGGATGAAGAAGACATCGGCGAGCACCCTCTGACTGCCGTCAGGGCAGCGGATCAGGACGTTCCCTTTTCCTTCGATCGCAACCACAGATCCGTCGCCGAAGCGCACGGTGCCTCTGATCGCATCGTTGAAGGTGATGAAGGAGCTCCGTGTGCCCGTCATGTGGCTGCTCGCGCCGGTGTCCAGATGCCAGACGCCGGTGGCAGCGGGCACGGGCACGACGTGCTCCTCGTTGAGGAAGACAACGTGATGTTCTGCCGGGGCAGAGAAACACCAGAGGTTTCTCTGCCGCGCCAGGAGCTGCGTCAGTTGTCTCGATCGTGCTTTCCATCACACCGAGGAAGAGAGCAGGCGGATCGGCCTCCGCCTCGGCGACGTTCGCCGCCTCTCCCTTCCGTTCGCGATCGTGCTGCGCCTTCCTGCACTCCTTGGCCCAGTGGCCGGGTTTGCCGCAGTACCTTCAATTTCCTGGTTTGCGCGCACTGCCGCCGGCGGGATTTCCACCGGGCTTGTCACCGCTTGGAGGTCTGGGCTTGCCAACCCCTTTGGTGTTCGTCGGAGGTGCTTGGCCCCGCTGCTGGCGAGTGCTCCACTCCTCCTCTGTCAGCACAAATTTGCCGCTGTTCTCGACCTCCGCCTTGTCACGCCCGTCCGATGCGGACAGACGCCCGCTCAACTCCTCGATCGACATGCCGTCGAGATCAAGGAGTGTCTCGATTGAGCACGCCAGTTGCGCATACCGTGATGGCACGACGCGCTGAAACTTCTGCACCGCGGCGAGCTCCGTCACCGCGTCGCCCAGGGAATGAAGCTCGGTTACGATCCCGGCGAGACGCAGTGAGAAATCCTCGATGGCTTCATTGTTCTTGAAGGCGAGGTTCTCGAAATCACGACGCAGCTTCTGCCTGCGCGCCTCGCGGATGTGGTCGACGCCCACGCGCATCACCTTGAAAGCGTTCCAGGCCGCCTGCGCGTCGTCCTTGGCGGCGAGCACGGGCACCATCTCGGGCGGGACCGAGCGAAGGATGGCGCCCAGCGCCTGTCGCTCCTGCCGCTCGTCTCAGTCGATCGCCTCCCAGAGGCCCGCCCCCTGCAGCTGCACACGCATGAGAATTGCCCACTCGGTGTAGTTTGTGCGAGTGAGCATCGGCAGATGCATGTTGCCTCCGCCGCCACCGCCAGACTCCCTCACCACCTCGCGCACCACGTTCTCGCGCGCCTCGCCGCCCCTGCCACGCCGTGACAGGCTGCGTCCTCGGTGCTGCTCACGCTGCTCAGCTGGGCGCTGCTCAGCTGGAGGTGGGGTCTTGGATTTCGCCGCCGGTGTGCCAACCATGGCGTCGAGCTTATCAGGCTCTGATACCAAATGTCGTTGCAAACCAACTCTCTCTTCTCTCTGTAATTCACTCACTCGCAAGAATGGAGGTAGAAGAAGAAGATGAACTCGAGGTTTTTGTGCTGCGTGCAACAACTGCAGCTTTTCTGGTGTTTTCACTTATATAACGAGATTACAGAACTAGGCCAACTAACTGACCGAAATACCAGCCACGACGAGCAACGACTGAACGTGCCATCCCACGTTCCACTCGACGTGCTAGTGATCCTAACAAATCGGAAGGAAAAAGTCTAAGCCTATCTACCCGTGCGCAATCACAGGCGATCAACGCAACGGTCTTATTCTGAACCTAAACGACAGTGTCAACTGTTAGCTAGATGATCTACAGTCAACTGAATTTTTCGACACTTGACACAAGCTTATCTGAATCCATCAACAGCCCATTTCCTATTATTAGCGCGCTTAGCGTCCAAAATGAGTTAAGCTTGAAAGATTCGTTTTCCTCGAGAAGCGTTTAAGTGGGATCCAAAGCACCGACAGTAAAAAGAAAGATATAAGAGGAACCCCGCTTAAACCCGATCGAAGAGGAACCCCGGCGGGAACTCGCTGCGGTCGAGCCCCCGCGCGGACGGCGTGAGCATCGCCAGCACCATCACCGTCCCTGTCGTCGCCGCGGCCATTTCCTTTCCGAAGCCGTAGCCTTCTCGAGGTAGCTAGAAAGGAAACGGTCTTCGCCTAAGGCAGAGCTCTCGCTCGCTCGCACCCGACCATGTCCGAGTGTCCGACTAATAAAGAAGTTGCCCCTGTTCATCCATCTGGAAAAGAAGTCGCCCCTGTTGCGGGGTTCCTCTTAGATGTCATCTTTTATGCGTTGATGTTGTCGATCTAAAATCAGATATAAGATGTCGAATAGTTCTCACATGCAGTTGTCCTGCTAGTCGCTTTTTACAGAACGGACCTTGGCCGTTCCCCTTTCTCCCGTCCACTGTAGAAAGGCGAATTTTGGGCGCTCCGAGTCTCCCCACCTCGCTCGCCGTCGATCCGTGGATTCCTCCGCCTCCGGCAGCCGCTCCGGCGGCGGGAGGTTGGGGAATCCAAGGATCTAGGCTTGTACATAGTGTAGGGGTAGGTTTGGTGTCGGCCGGCGGCGTCTTGGAGGCGGAGATGCTGTTGGCTGGAGTTTGGTTTGCAGGTGGCGGATCTCCTCTCCGGCGTCGACGTTCTGCGGAGCTTCGACCTCGATCCGTCGTCACCTTCGTCCTCGCACCTCCGCGGAGGTGCCGTGGGCGTTTTCCCCGTGGTCAACTCCGAGGGCGGCGGAGTTTCCAGTTCAAGATCTTGAAGAAGAAGACATGGTGCATCGGATCGTCCGCGGCGGCGCTCGACGGTGTAGGTCCTCTGGGACCGACGCTCGGCGACTTCCCGCTCGCCTGGGGACTGCCTCCGATCCAAGGCTTCGAGGGAGGCAGCGGCGACGGCGCGCCACCGACGGCAACGGCGGGTCGACGACGTGGGCAACGTGCAGAGGGACGGCGCTGTAATTTTGTGTTTGTTGGGGTCCTTTCTGTAATGTTTCCGGTGTAATGTGTCTTCTTGTTCCGCAAAAAAAAAAAAAAAGTTGTCCTGCTAGTTCCTAAAGAAAGAACGGTTGACATGCACATATGGTCTTTTATTTTTAAATTTTAAAGTCCATCTTGCTTCTCTCCCAATACATATATTTTTAATTCGCTTCAGCGGGGGACATCAAGGATGGAGGGAACGGGGACGTGACTGATGATCACTACCACCGATACATGGTACAAAATCAGCATACAGACAATCACTAGTACTAATTGCCATTTGATGTATCTGAATTGTACCATTGTTCTGAGCAGGAAGATGTGGACATCATGCATAATCTGGGCGTCAACTCGTACAGATTCTCGATTTCATGGGCGAGAATCCTGCCAAGTATGACAAACTAATATACACATGTACCGAGTTTTATGCCGTTTCATATATTTGTCAAATGTTCAATTCCTTGACAATCAAAATCTCGTCGAATCCACGTAGGAGGCCGGCAAGGAGGCGTTAATAGAGCTGGAATCGCTTTCTACGACCGTCTGATTGCTGCACTCCTGCACAAAGGTAGTCTCCCACTCCACATCGCATAGCAATCTTCGACGAAGATCTAGCTATAGCACCAATCCTAAACGTTCAGAAAATACAATGTTAAAACAGGGATAGAGCCGTTCGTGACGCTGCATCACTTCGATGTGCCCCACGAACTGGAGACCCGATACGGCAGCTGGCTGGGCACCGGAATCCGGTACAGTACCCTGCAATCCTGCGTGCCCTTGTTCATGTTTAGCCACACATCTAGCAAATTGTGATTTAGCTTGCTGGAGCCCCTCATTTGTTTTTTTCAGGGAAGAGTTTGACTACTACGCGGATGTGTGCTTCCAGGCGTTTGGTGATCGGGTCAAGTTCTGGACGACGTTCAACGAGCCCAACATGCTCACCAAGCAAACATACATGCTGGGGAGGTACCCTCCGATGCGCTGCTCCGCGCCATTCGGGGCCTGCAACAGCGGGAACTCACAGCGGGAACCCTACGTCGCGGCTCACAACATCCTCATGTCTCACGCCGCAGCTGTGGACAACTACAAGAAGAATTATCAGGTAAGAATCCCCAGCAACTTACTCTATCGCTGTAGACAAGCTTCATTGGCATGTTTGGATGCCTGTGAAATGCAGAGACGCATTTGTCTTAGCCCTCTTCATCCATGCATGTGTGTTAGGCGAAGCAAGGTGGCTCGATCGGAATTGTGATTTCCATGAAATTTTATGAGCCGCTGACGAATACCACGGAGGATATTATGGCGGCACAACGTGCAATGTCTTTTGAGATACATTGGTATGTCCTTTGCTCCATCGCCTCCTAGTGTAACATTATGAAAATGGTTCATATCGACTTTACCAAGTATTTATGTTAATACAATATAAATTTCACCGAGTCAATCCGCAAAAGAGGGGGAAGTTGTACTCTCAATTAGTAGTACTTCATCGTTTTCAGGTCTATTTTTCTATCTACAGGTTTTTGGATCCGATATTCTTTGGTCAATATCCCAAAGAAATGCGTGAAATGTTATCATCAAACTTACCAGAGTTCACCCCAGCAGAGAACAAGTTACTTCAAAACAAAGTGGATTTCATCGGGATAAACCATTATACTGCAATTTATGCCAAGGATTGCATCTCTTCTCCATGTAACCTTAATACTTACGAGGGCAATGCATTGGTATTTGCTACGGGTGAAAGAGACGGTGTACAAATCGGAAAATCAGTAAGAACTGCTTCTACTATACATTAATGTTCCTATCGTTTTCTCTTCTTTTTACTGATATGCTTGGTGTGATCAACCTTCCAGACTGCACTCTTTGGCTTCTATGATGTTCCAGAAGGTATGGAGCAGATCGTCCAGTATGTAAATCAGAGATATGAGAACGCACCTATCTATGTTACCGAGAATGGTGAGTGGTAAAGACATCTCAAACTTCAGATTTTTGTCAGAAGAACCCTAAAAGATTCCCGATCCTTCCTAATTCGCTTCCATTTTCAATGATCATGTGTTATCACACCTTCTTTTTTCCATTTTAGGCTACTCGCAACACAACAATAACAATATGGAAGATATGATCAATGACGTTGGAAGAGTGAACTACCTGCAGGGTTATCTCTCATGTATATCTTCTGCTATCAGGTGTCATGCACAAACACATTGATTTCTTCGTGCACATAACATACTTTACCAAAGAAACCATGAATAAAAATACCATGCAAAATCTTAAAAATATTGGACTTATTGGCATGCTTACAGGAGAGGAGCAACCGTGAATGGCTACTTTGTGTGGAGTCTCATGGACAACTTCGAGTGGGTTTTTGGTTTCACCGTAAGGTTCGGTCTGTACCATGTGGATTTTGCAACACAACAGAGGACTCCAAAGATGTCTGCGAAGTGGTACCGAGAGTTCCTCATGGTCTCTGGGCCGGTGGACGAAGTACGGACCCTGAGATCAGAATCATGATACTTCAAATGTCGTGGATACCCACGTATCCACCATGTTTGGGTACAAGTATGAATTACACCCCATGGATATTCTCTAACGAATGGGAATTAGGTTAGGTAGAGACCTATGAGTGTGACCTCACCCCATGACACCGTTAATTGTGGTGGACCGGATGTACGGATTTGCATGGCACATCCCAAGGTTTCTAAAGCATGTACTACTCTAAGATCTTTTGTCCAGAAGTATGAGGCACATCATTATTGCACATGCAATTCAGACACATACTTATGTACTCATAAAGGTTACTTGAACTTGAAATCCACTTACCAAGCATATTTTGAATGCTAATATACTCCAAAGATGTGAATGAAGTTGCAACGGCTAACGATAGCTCCTCATAGGCCATGGGTAGATGGACGAAGGGCATAAGCTGCCGATAGATTCTTTATAATACAATGAAAATATATACGTATGGGGTAGTAAGATGCACCAGTGGGGTCCCATCCAAGGCTAAATGGCATTTGTGTGGACAAACATCCAAGCGAAATCAATTCAAGTCAACAAACATGCAAAGCAAGGGTCATTCTCAACAAGTCAAAGGAGACGAGATGAGAGAAAAGAGAAGGTAAAAATTGAATCCCGTGAAAAAGAAGAGCGTTAGGATGTATGAGTAGGGAAGTCCACTATAAATCATGGACTCTATCTCTCTCTCTCACCCCCTAAGCTGGACCACACTTAGTATTTTCTCAAAGACCTCTAGTATATATAAATGCAAGGAAACTCATTCATATCCAACTCAATACAAAAAAAAGGAGAGAGGCGTAGAACTCCACTGGAATTTGAGTCTCGGCATCCGAGAAGTCCCGGCTCGGAGCTGGAATTTGAGAGTGGGGGTTGTCTTGAGAGGCTCAAGCTAATCTCAATACCACCATACTCAACATTGATCGTAACAATAGGAGTAGGTCATGCTCTTAAGAGGCGGGCCTATTTGAAAATATCACCGTGTCATATTTTGCCGACTATATGCCGACCTTCCTTATAAGGCCACACCTCATTAAATTTTGTGTGTGCAACCATACTACTCGAGATAGACCTCTCTCTTCCCCATCCATCACACAATGAATTTTTTTTGTCTAAACTAAAAAGTATCATACAGAACCGGATTTCTGACTTAGGATCTATTTTAGCCATTGTATTCATGTTTATCTTTACAAGATCTTTTACATAAGAACAATGTTTAATATGTATTTAAAATTTAAGCTTGACGAAAGCGTTGATGATTTTTTTTATTCTGGTTTTATATGGCTTTTACCACAATTTAATGGTTTCATATAGGTTTAAACTTGTTTTAGTGGAGTTTCTTAGTGGTTCGAGTTTTTTCTATTTTTTGAAACCTCACCCGCAGATTCTTGAAGACTAAGGGAAACTCCCATTCTTAGTTAAATCTTTAAACATTAGCAAGTCGTTTTTTCTCAAAAGTTGATCTAATAATTTTTTGGACCTTCTCTTTTTTCTTTTCTTTTCTTTTTTGTGTTCTTCTTTCGAGTTGGGTCATGATGTGGTGACCCCTCTCCCTCTCCCCCCATGTACTCCCTGTAAAACTCTCTTCGTCATTTAATTGAAAATTACACCGTAGGGGCTTCCCCTGCGGTAACAAGGTCCAAAAAAAAAGTTTCGAAAGGGAAGTATGTGTGATCTAGAACGAATAATTCTTGATCTGACGACCCATATCTTGGTTTGCATGTTTCCACTAGAAAGTGGGTTTCATAGGATACTTTCTATTGACTACACAGTTGAGGTTCTCAAAAAAGGATGCTTGGAGCTCTTCGTTCGCACAGACGGAATCGGTTACGACACGCAAGGCTCTTCACTCGTACAATGCGGACTTTGGACACATAGAATTTGAGTTGTTGACTAGGACACTCGAAGATTGTGATGTTCCATGATATATATGAGTTATTAGTAGTAGGTCTCAAGCTGGGTTGCTCCAAGATCTCAACCCATACACTAAGTTCTGATTGATAGCCGTAAATTCAAATATTCATCTCTTTCAACTTGCTCTAAGATCTCGTCCTCACAAGATGAAACCTCTTAACTCGGATAATTCTCTCCCATTTGTCAGCTCGGGGCTACATGCTCTTGAGTTTGCCTCCCAAAATTTCAACTAGAAGAATGCAAGTCAAAACCTCCAAACAAAGCTTTGGATACATTATGCGTACAAGGTTATTTTAGCTTCATACTTCGATTTTAAACTTTTTATTTTATGTTTGCACTCTGATTATTAGTATAGGGTGGAGAAAATAAAAACATAGTCAAAGAAAAACAAGTAGCACCTTGCAATAACAGACTTGTAAAAAAGTAGCATTAGCACTTGAGCAACATCCGACGACGATGATAAAAAGCTGAACCATGAGCCACCCTACACGGTCAGTCTTCGACGGACTGGTCAAACAAGATTGTTTCTTAATGTTTTACTCTTTAGTTTTCCATTCGTGACATGAATTGTCCCATTTTAGAATTATGACTGCTTACCTCTTCTAGAATTTGAAAGAATTTTGATATGACTACGTGTGGCATGCCACACAGTATTTTATCCTAGGGATTGGTACCTAATGTGCACTTGTGTATACACGCTCATGTGCTTTGCTTGATAGCATATGTGTGATGTACACAGAAAAGTGACACCAGGTCGTATGTGTGGAACAAGAAGCTCTCGTACAACTTCGACGATTATAAGAAAACAAGGAGACGGACTCCCTATCTCTCTTCATCTTTTTGCTCCCCCCGTTCGGAACAAACACCTCGTCAAACTCTTTTGAGTCTCGGCTCTATTTTTTCCACTAAGCAATTATGTAACCAGCACTGAACAAACTTGGTTAACGAAGTGGCCTCACACTTATTAGACAATGATTTCGCGTAGAGTGAAAATTTTATATGGATGGATCCTAAACGGTCCAAGTATGCATGACGGGAGTGGTGAAAAATAATGTTAATGGCACGATCATTGATCAAAATATATATTTGCCTCATGTTGCTCACTTAATCTCTCTATCATCTTTGTGGTTACGAGCTTGATGTGGCCAAGAACGAATCCATGTACGTGTTTCATTTCGATAACATGTGCATGTCAAAGATTGGATTATGCAGTTTTCTGTGGCATAATAGTTTTAAGTTTTAATAGAATTGAGAGAATACTCATATTAATAAGATGAAACTTTTTCCAGAAACTCGTATGAGAGGAGTAATGACCGTGAGCCACTCTGGGGCCGGGGTGTTTAGGTGCTCTCTCTCCACACACACTCTATAATATATAGCTTTCGTATGTTAAAATGAGTAAAATGTACTAGTAGTACAAGTTTCACTAATAGAATAACTGGAAATGTGTGTTGTTATATGAGGTAACCGCTGTCACAAATGGCAAACTAAAGGATATAAAAGGTGGAATCTCAAAAGGAGGAGGAAGAGAATGAGAGATTTGCTCTCCATAAAAGCAAATCGATCGGCCCCGTCCACCCGTCGTTGCCCCGACCATGACGCCGAATGCGATTGGCTGCCCGACAGACAATGACCCGTGTGGACGTGATCTCGTAACAGGGGCATCCTGGCGCACGTGTCCGTCCACACGTTCAACTCAATCACGCGACACTGCCAGAGCGAGATGAATCGATCGTAGACGCCTCGCCCGGTGAAGACGACGACAAAGGATTCAGTCGCCTGAGCTGAGGAGCTTGGGAGAGATAGCCGGAGGGAGCAACGGGAGGCCGGGGATCCACAGACGAATGGCGTGCAAGAAGGCGGCATCACTGTGGCTTCTCCTGCTCGTCTCGTGCGCGTCGGCGGTCGATCGCAGCCAGTTCCCTCCTCCTGCCAACTTCCTCTTCGGGACCTCCACTTCTGCTTACCAGGTACACGACCTTATTGAGCTAGCTGTTCGGCAAACACACAACACTGCATTTCTGAAGAAATCTAGCTTCACATCGACATCCAAATTTAATGGCAGGGATGGGTCTAGTCATCCAACTGCCCGACCTTATTGAGCTACCCAGCTCGTCAAGTGATGCCCAATATTTAACTGATGCTATTAACATGGTATCAACTGTTCAAATGTTCTGATTTTATTAGAAAGAAAACAAATCCTCTCTGCCGACGACTGCTGCTGATTACGGGGAGGAGCCTAGGAAATTTATGCACGCGTTTTGGAGTTCTCGTGTCTTTCTACGCTTCGTAATGTTGGCTGTCTTGTACTACATGATACATCGGCCTCCTCTAGCCGAACTAAAGTTTACTGACAGTATATTCTTTCCATTCTTCAGATTGAAGGTGGATATTTGGAGGGTAAGAAAGGCCTAAGCAATTGGGATGTCTACACTCATAAGCAAGGTGAAGCAATGCAATTTTTATTACTGCACGGTTTCAATCTAGACATGGTTCTTTTCACCTTTTTTTTTATCTTTTTATAACTATGTTTGTTCTTATGTCCTCTTTTTCAGGTACAATTGAGGACGGAAGCAACGGCGATATTGCTGCTGACCACTACCATCGTTACATGGTATGTTTTCGGCAAAATGCACAGAAAATCTAAGGATATAAGGTCACTATGTAAACTGTAACTAACTATACCCTACTCCAGGAAGACATTGAATTGATGCATTCCTTGGGTGTCAACTCATACCGATTCTCCATAGCATGGGCAAGGATTCTACCAAGTGGGTTTATCTTCCATGAATAGCTTCTTTGTAAGGGATTATACTGATTCTTTCTTAGAGTTAAATAAAGATCATCCCCGATATTTCTTCTTGCTGCAGGAGGCCGATTTGGGGATGTTAATACAGATGGTGTAGCATTCTATAATGCCATTATTGATGCTCTTGTACAAAAAGGTATTTGACACAAAACACATGCAACAGGCTAAAAAAATTAAGGTCTCCATGCATAGTTGGTAACGACATGCATAACCAGGAATACAACCATTTGTTACAATATTTCATTACGACATTCCACAAGAACTTGAAGAGCGATATGGTGGATGGTTGAGTCCAGAAATCCAGTATGTATTTGTTTGTGCATCTTAATTTACTTTCCTCCCCAGAAAAGGAAAAAACAACAACTTATCTTCTACACGTTTTTCAGGAAGGACTTTGGTTACTTTGCAGAAGTATGCTTCAAGATGTTCGGCGACCGAGTAAAACTCTGGGTTACAATGAATGAGCCTAACTTAATGGCAAAATTTTCTTACTACAAGTTAGACTCTTGCTCAATGAAAGGACAAGATTGCCCTATGTCTTTCCTCACAAAGTTGTTAACATAACGCCATCAACTGAATTTTTTTATGTTCGCTATCTATGCCACTTTACAGGAGAAACAAGGTGGATATATTGGAATTTCTGTCAGCGCAAGATGGTATATACCGTTGCGAAATACCACAAACGACCTACTAGCAGTTGAACGGGCTATATCCTTCAATGTTCCATGGTACTATTCTATCCTTTAGGATTATAACTATGGAGACAGATAACTAATATTCCGTGTCCTCATAAATTCAGAGCAATTGTGTTCTTAAAAAGTATACATCTGTCTAATACAAAAAAATAGGTCAACAGGCTGATATAACTCATAGAAATATTGTGATTTTTGTTTCACTACGAGAAACTCTCTTTTCTGTAATTGGACTTATTTCTCCAGAATAAATAAATATAATTCTTCAGTTACCACCCTTTTTATTTTTATCTATTTTATTATTCTTTTTAACAGGTTTCTGGATCCTATAATTCTTGGTGATTATCCTACAACGATGCGCAAAATCTTGGGTTCAAACCTACCACAGTTCACATTAAAGCAGAGGAAGAAACTACGTGTAACAAAATTGGATTTCATCGGACTAAATCATTATTCAACATGGTATGTGAAAGACTGCATCTTTTCACCATGTGAACTGGATCCTATAGATGGGGATGCGCGAACGGTTAGTTTAGCAGAAAGAGATGGTGTGCTTATCGGTAAAGAGGTAACCATAAGATTGCTAAATAGTAATTTTTGTTAAGTCAGATTATAAAACATATTGGTAGAAGAACAGTAATAGTGATTGCAGTCTCACTCATGCAGACAGGACTGCCATTCTTTTATGACGTTCCACTTGGGATGGAAGAGGTGATCATGTATTACAAACAAAGATACAATAATACAGCAACATATATCACAGAAAATGGTGTGCACGTGCCTCTCTCTGTCTTTGTTATCTTTTGAAGTTTGAATAATTAGTATTTGTCATTTTAGGTAGTACACTGCCTATTTGCCACAGGTTCACAAGTTGAGAAACAATCAAAGCATTTTATCTATATTTGGAAGCAAATAACTTGTCTTCTCTCCTTCCAGAATTACATCACACATGCCATCAGAACCACTTTTAATGGAGCTTTGCCTAGTATTGTTATGTTAATCTTACAGAACAATAATGTGTGGGCCGTATGTGCAAGCAACTTACATTTTCAGGTTACGCTCAAGCAAGCAATATCAGCATGACCGCTAATGATTTTACCAGTGACACCGGAAGAATTGATTATATAAGTGGCTACCTCAAATTTTTGGCCTCGGCGATAAGGTAACGTATGCAACTATGGACACCCCATGCATAGATTTGGTTTCCACCTACGCATTAGAATATTAGATGGGTTCCTGAAATATTCCGCACTAACATTTGATAGCAATGTATGGTCGCTTGACATTGTTTGAGAATGTCAGTAAAATGCTATCAAATGCAGGGCTGTTCTCGTCTTATAATTACTGTTATGGCAGCGCTACCAAATTGTTATTATGGCTACTCTTACTTCACTCTCTGAATACCAACCTGTGTCTCTTGCCAAAAAATATTGAAGGAAAGGAGCTGATATACGTGGTTACTTTGTGTGGTCTCTAATTGACAACTTCGAGTGGACGGCTGGATACACGGCAAGGTACGGGCTCTACCATGTTGACTTCAAGACACAGAAGAGGACGCCAAAATTATCAGCTGAATGGTACAGGAGTTTCCTGAAAGGTTCACTTCTGACGAGTGAATTCCAAAATGGATCCCAGCCGCATCAGTATTCTTCTTGAGCCACTGATCTTTGTTTTCCCCGTGCCTGATTATTATGTAAACATGATGCTTCACGTACTGATCGGGGCGAGTTTTTCCTTCTATCATACTTAAGAGGAAAAAAAATTATGCTTCGTCTTGCAGCAACGCAATCCATGTGGACAAACTTTTGCGTGTAAATAAAACATGTCAATAAGCCACATGGACATATTTATGCATGTGAATAAACCATGCATGGTGTCAGTATTGGAACAATCACTTGGCTTAATCACGTGATGTTCTCCTTTTCTTTCGCATACCTGCATCTGCAGAATCAGCACTTCTGCACTTGAGCAGCATCCGCCCATGACAAAAGGCAAAACCACTAGACACCCACAACGATCGGCATTTGACGGACCGGTCAAAATAGAAATAGTTTTATTTTTTGCTCCTTAGTTTGCCATTTGTGACAGTCAGTTGAAACTTATCCCTATTTAGCATTTAAAAACCTTATAATATGACTACGTTGGCGTGCCAAACCAGTATTTTGTTCTAGGGTTTGGTACCTAGTGTGCACTTGTGTATACACACTCATGTGCTTTGCTTAATGTTTTCTCATTCATGGATAGCATCGCTAGCGCATCACCACTCACCAGTCACCAGAGAGCTTCCACTACTTCCGAGCAATGATGCGACCACTCACCAGAGGGGCCTTAGGAGACAACGAGTTCGCGGAAGAGGGATCGATTTTTTATGGATGGACCCTGAGCAATCCAATTATGCATGGTGGCACGGTAGTGGCAAAAAGAACATTAATGGCATGATCATTGATCCAGATCTGTGTTCGCCGATGACAAGTGCATGTCCAACTTTGGATTATGTAGGCATATCCTATCTTAAAAGGGGTAAAATGCAGCACAAGTTCCACTAAATAGGGTAATCGAAATAATTCTTGTTGGCACAAATAGAAAAGTTAAGGGCACAAGGTGGAATCTAGAAGAATAGTAGGAGGAAGAAGAGAAATGGAGAAACAGAGATATGAGCATGACGCCGAATGGGATTGGCTGCCAGACAGATACAGATGGGACCCGACATGCGTGTCCCTCGACAAGCCTAACTTAATCACGCGACAGTGCAAGAAAGAGATGGATCGAAGGGGCCGGTAGATGTTATAATCGCTTCGCCGCGCGGCTCTATAATCCCCGGTGAAGGCGACGAGAAAGGATTCCCACAGTTTCAGTCACCTGAGCTTCGGAGTTCGGAGACAGCAGCGGGAAGGCCGGGGATCGGCAGACGGATGGCGTGCAAGGCGGCGGCGTCACTGTGGCTTCTCCTGCTCGTCTCGTGCGCGTCGGCGGCGATCCATCGCAGCCAGTTCCCTCCTCCTGCCAACTTCCTCTTCGGGACCTCCACTTCTGCTTACCAGGTACCCTGACTTGGCTTGCTCTTCTTCTCCAGACATTGAGTAGCTACCGTCAGGTAGAAGTTTGCTCCTGTTACGACCAGACGCATATCATCTGGGCGATACGATCTGGGTAGCCGGTGGCGAGGAGGACAGATACACCAGCTCCTGCCTCAAACTGTTCAGCAAACAAAACGCCGCATTTCTCAAAAAATCTAGCTGCACATCGACATCCAAATTTAATGAGATGGATCTGGCCATCCAACTGCCCAACCTTATTGAGCTACCCGATGCCCAATATTTAACTGATACTATTAACAGTGGTGTCGACTGTCTAAATATTCTGGTTTTAGACAGAAAAAAATCCTCTCTGCTGACGACTGCTGATGGTTGAGGGGAGGAGGCTAGGAAATTTATGCACGCGTTTTGGAGTTCTGGTGTCTTTCCAAAATTTATGCTTCGTAATGTTGGCTGTCCTGTCCATCATACATCGGCCTCCTCTAGTCAGCCTAAAGTTTGCAGCTGATAGTATATTCTTCCATTCTTCAGATTGAAGGTGCATATTTGGAGGGTAACAAAGGCCTAAGCAATTGGGATGTCTTCACTCATAAGCAAGGTGAAGCAATGGAATTTATATTACTTCACGGTTTCAATCAAGACATGCATGGTAGTTCTTTTCATCTTTTTTTAATCCTTTTATAACTCTGTTTCTTCTTATGTCCTCTTTTCCAGGTACAATTGACGACGGAAGCAACGGGATATTGCCACTGACCACTACCATCGCTATATGGTACGTTTTCCGCAAAATGCACAGAAAACCTGAGGATGGAAGGTCACTATGTAAACTTTAATTACCCCCTACTCCAGGAAGACATTGAGTTGATGCATTCCTTGGGTGTCAACTCGTACCGATTCTCCATAGCATGGGCAAGGATTCTACCAAGTGGGTTTATCTTCCATGAACAACTGCTTTGTAAGGGATTATACTATTTGTTTCTTAGAGTTAAATGAAGATCATCTCCGAAACCTGTTTTTGCTGCAGGAGGCCGATTTGGGGATGTTAATCCAGATGGTGTAGCATTCTATAATACCATTATTGATGCTCTTGTACAAAAAGGTATTTAGCACAAAACACATGCAATAGGAGCTAAATTTTGAAGGTCCTAATGCATAGTTGGTTGACATACATAACCAGGAATACAACCATTTGTTACAATGTGTCATTTTGACATTCCACATGAACTTGAAGAGCGATATGGTGGATGGTTGAGTTCAGAAATTCAGTATGTATTTGTATGTGCATCTTAATTTACTTTCCTCTCCCGAAAGGAAAAAAAAACAAACTTATCTTACTTCCATATGCTTTTTTCAGGAAGGACTTTGCTTATTATGCAGAAGTATGCTTCAAGATGTTCGGCGACCGAGTGAAATTATGGGTTACAATGAATGAGCCTAACTTACTAGCAAAATTTGCTTATATGGATGGATGGTACCCGCCTGGTCGTTGTTCCAAGCCGTTTGGGAATTGTGCCTTTGGAAATTCTTCAATAGAGCCATACATAGCAGGTCACAATATGATACTTTCACATGCAAACGCTGTGAGCATCTATAGAAATAACTACCAGGTACAAATTAGACTCTTGGATGAAAACATAGTTGTCAACATAACACCATCAACTGAAGTTTTTTTATTTTGCTTTTATATCTATGCCACGTGACAGGAGAAACAAGGTGGATACATTGGAATTTCTGTATACGCAAGATGGTATGAACCAATGCGAAATACCACATTCGACCTACTAGCAGTTGAACGGGCTATATCTTTCAATGTTCCATGGTACTATACTATCCTTTAAGATGATAATTGTGGATACAGATAATTAATAGTTTGTTTCCTCTTAAATCCAGAATATTGTGTTCTTAAAAATATTATAAATCTGTCTACTACAAGTAAACAGGTCAATAGGCTGATATTCATAAAAATACTGCGATTTTTTTCACTACAGGGATGCATAGAAACTCATTCTTTTCTGTAACTGGACTTATCTATTCTCCATTATTTCTTCAGAATAAAATAAATATAATTCTTCTGTTACCATTGTTTTTAGTTTACATGTTTTAATATTTTTATAGGTTTCTAGATCCTATAACTCTTGGTGATTATCCTTCAGAGATGCGTAAAATATTGGGTTCAAACCTACCTGAGTTCACATTAAAGCAGAAGAAGAAACTACGTTCAACAAAATTGGATTTCATCGGACTAAACCATTATTCAACATGGTATGTGAAAGATTGCATCTTTTCGTCGTGTGAACTGGATCCTTATGATGGAGATGCGCGAGTGGTTAGTTTAGTAGAAAGAGATGGGGTGCTATCGGCAAAGAGGTAATCACAAGACTGCTAAATGCTAATTCATGTAAATTCAATTATAAAACATGGTTGATAAGAGAACAATAAATAGTGATTGCAGTGTCACTCATGCAGACAGGAGTGCCATTCATTTATGACGTTCCACATGGCATGGAAGAGGTGGTCATGTATTACAAACAAAGATACAATAATACAGCAACATATATCACAGAAAACGGTGTGGCTCGCTCTGTCTTTGTTATGTTTTGAAGTTTGAATAATCAGTATTTGTCATTTTGAGTAGGAGACAGCCTATTTACAACATGTTCACAAGTTAAGAAACAATCAAAGCATTTACCTCTAATTTGTCTTCTCTCCTTCCAGAATTACATCCAATTGCTGTCTTAACCAGTTTTAATGGAGCTTGCCTATTATAGTTATGTTACAGTCTTACAGCTAACTCGCATTTTCAGGTTACGCTCAAGCAAGCAATACTGGCATGACTGTTAATGAATTTACCAGTGACACAAGAAGAATTGATTATATAAGTGGCTACCTCAAATTTTTAGCATCGGCAATAAGGTAACATATGCAGCTATGCATTAGATTATTAAATGGAATCCTGAAATATTTCACATTAACAATTGATAGCAAGGTATGGTATCTTGACCTTACTTTGTAGAACACAAAAGAGAATTCAATATGCGGGGCTGTCCCTGCCAAAGTGGCTGATTGACCTTAGCTGATGCTCTGTTCTCATGTTATAATTGCTGTTAAGACACTGCTACCAAATTGTTATTATGGCTATTCTTACTTCGCTCTCTGAATACCAACCTGTGACTCTTGTCAAAAAATTGAAGGAAAGGAGCTGATGTACGTGGTTACTTTATGTGGTCTCTGATTGACAACTTCGAGTGGAAGTATGGATACACCGCAAGGTTCGGGCTCTACCACGTCGACTTTAAGACGCAGAAGAGGACGCCAAAACTATCAGCTGAATGGTACAGGAAGTTCCTCAAAGGTTCACCTCTGACAAGAGAATTCAAAAATGAATCCCAGCCGCAGCAGTATGCTTCTTGAGCCATTGATCATTGTTTACCTCGTGCCTGATTATTATGTAAACATGATGTTTCACATACTGATCACCCCATGATTAATGTCTTTCTAAACGCTGGAAACGGTCATCATATGGAATCTGGCAGTTGAATGAAAGGGAAATGTTTTTTTGATTTCATCTTGTAGAAACACAATCCATGTGCCAGACAATGTAAAGTTGTAACTTGCAAGGCATCTGTATGAGTGTGAATAAATGACCAATATCCAGGTCGTTTTTGTAAGGACATGGACATATTTATGTGTGCGAATAAACCATGCATGGTGTCAGTATTGTATTAAGTTCATAAGGGCTATGAACAGATAGAGACGCCATATGAAGATTCCCCTCTGAATTACGTGCCTTCCTTGGATTGAAGTACAGAATTGTCAATGTTCATGTGTGTACAGGTTCTATGTACATGATTTGCTATAAATGCATATCAAATTTACTTGGTCAATTCCAAATTTTGCTGTATAACTATGCTCCAGCTCCAACAATTCATCACACCGCAGCTAAAAAAATTACCAAGAGAACTACAAGTTTCAATATGATCATTCTCCTTCACATGCAGCAGGTATACAAAGGATAGCTAAAGTAATTATAATTCAATGATAATGAGTAGTAATAGACAAGATAATAAAACACTTCAGTATATAATTACCTCTCTTTGCACGATGATGCTGGTAAATTTTCAAGAATATCAGTGAACTTTTATCCGCAAGTACTTCCAAGGATCATCTGCACTAGTCTGCACTTCTGTTGAAGACCTGCACTCTAGGTAATCATAGTGGAGTAAAGCATCGTGAGTTTGTGACACAAATCACAAATTCTTGAAGTCATAGAAAGCCCATGTCTTAGGTACATGTATCAAATTTGCTGCATACACAATCCAGTTAGCCACAGTGCCGCACATAGTTTCTCTGGAACTGACTAGCTGAGTAGCAGTCCATCAAACTACATACTCTTGTCATATTTCACAGAATAAAGACATCAAGAACGAGATGCAAAGGTCACCAATAAAAGGGAATGGCAGTCCAAGTTCAGGGTTCCACTGTTTCAGTTATTCTGATGACTGAATCACTCTTTCACAAGACCCTTTTTAAGTTTTCTCAAGAAAGATAAAGCGCTGGATTTTAAAATACATGTGTACATCAAGATAACCACTGTTTCTGGCTTCATGATTGTTTGAAGCAGTTCCCTGGTAATATATTACACAGAACAACATCATAGAGCCAGTACAGCACAATCTGTAGTGAACCAATAGATTTTGTTCCATTCATTTGTGAAAGTGTAGCATTTGTTACTAACTGAAATGCTGGATATTCAGTATCAAATAGTGAAGGACAATTTGATCGATACATATCTCATAAGAGAATTTTATTCACCTTGTTGGAGCACAAAAGTGTGTCTACATGCAGCACTAACTCTTCATTGTCAACTATACTATTATGTCTGTGTGGGAGTAGAAGGAGGTGACGTAGGCGCAGGCGTCGAAATGGTTGTCGAAGGTCCCCTTAGAGTCTTTGGGCCCTTGTCGTCAATGACCTCCACAGCAGCTCTCTCCTTAGCCTTTTGTGCTCTCTGGACTACTTCCTCCTGTATTTACAATTATTCCCCAAAAGGCAATTAGAAGTGTGTACTATCCAGTGAGGTTTGGAGAAGCAAATGAAGTGCATGACAACATTAAATCGGAACTGTACATTATACAGCGATAAGCAAGGATTAGTGCTCTCAAATCTGAATGTAGGCTAACTTTTTACTAACCAATGAAAATTCACAAGCTTAACTGCTACCAGCTGGACATATCTAGTTCTCCGGTAGCTAGATTAAATGTAAAGCCCGTTCCACAATTCTATGATAACACTTTGCTAGTATATCCCATATGGATAAAGGGCGGCGATGTGCAGTAGTACCTGGAATTCCTGGACCTGCTTCTGCTGCTCCGCCTGCCACTGCCCCACGACGCTGAACACCTCGCCCACCACCGACTCCGCCCTCTCCGTCAGCGCCTCCGCCAAGGCCTTCCCGAGGAAGAAGGCGTCGAGGACCGCCTTGCTCTCGTTATCACCTAGCACATGAGCGGCAGCGCTGACGCTGAGGATAGAGTACGATATAACCAGAGCCCAAAATGTCGCAGCTTCCTTCCGCGAATCAGAGAAGACGGTATTACCTGCTTTGGGGTCGGGGCGCGCCCCGCCGCCGCCGCTGGTACTCCTGGCCGCGAAATTGCGAGGCTGTCGGACGGAAGCGGAGGGCAAAGCACGGCGGGCCGTGCGGGCGGGGAGGGAGACGCGGCAGGTGGGGGAGAGAGCCGTCGCCGGTGCTGGTAGTACGGGTGCCATGTCCGCTGGCTTTGCCCGTGCTCTCGTGCAGTCGCGGGGTTCTCCAGCGGTGGTTGGGAATCGCTGAGAAACGCCGGCCAGGCCACCGGCGGACGCGAAGCCACGGATTGGAGGAGGCTTGTCCGGATTTCTTTTTCCTTATTTTGGTTAGTGTACTGTACTGGACTACTTGAGAGACAAGGGTCAGTTCCGTAATTACACCGGCACAACGTCGTCAAGCCGAAGCTGCAGTTTGGCTCTTCCGCTAGCTTCCAGCTCCTCCTCTCCAACGCCGGCAAGGCGGCAAGGAGAAGCACGTGATTAGCTCCTCGTCCACCGTCGCCTCCACCGCAAGGCGCAAGAACGAGAGATCATGGAGCGGCTGCGAAGCAGGGGCAGGAAGAGGCGGCAGGAGACCAGCCCCTCGACGCAGACCAACTGTTTGATGAAATGCCGGCTTCATGGAAGTTTCTCTTATCTGAAGAAGCTAACAGTCCCTAGTCTCTATTCTGTGGTGCCTGTCGGCGACACAGGTGGTCTTGGCAACATTACTCTAGCTCAGCGCGCATACAATGATAAGAACACCAGCTCTGAGTTGGAAATGAAGATGTGGGTAGGTACAGTTCGATGTCTTGAAGCTTGCTGAAGGCCCTGAGATGATGAACTAGCCGCATAGTTGGTCTGGCCAGGTGTGGGGGCAAATACTACACCGTAGCAGAGTGTCATGGTGAAGATATCGCTTGCGACTACTTTGGTGACCTTGTCATTTTGCAATATATTTTTCAGGGATCACCAACTTGACGGAAGGTATTGTAATGTTACTGTAGTTAACTTTCTAGATGTTTTATTAATGACTCATAAGTATGGCACTGTGAGCTGAGGTGAGGGCCTAACCTGAGGTAGAGATTGATAGTGGCTGCTGGAAGGAACTTCCTCACGTTAGGGTTCTATCCTGGGAAGAGCCACCTTAAATAGGTCAGTCATTGGGCTGGGCCAGATGGGCCACAAAGAATAATAGGAAGGCCCAGTATATCTCCAACAGGTATCCAACACTCCCCCTCAAGATGGGTGATAAATGTCGATCATTCCCATCTTGTCACAAGCAAGATTACACTCTTTTGTCCCCAATCCTTTTGTCAAACAGTCTGCCACTTGTTGTCCTGTCCGCACATAAGCCAATGATATAATTCCTGCATCAATCTTCTCTTTAATAAAGAACCTGTCTATCTCCACATGTTTGGTTCTGTCATGTTGGACTGGGTTATTTGCTATGTTTATGGCAGATATATTATCACACCACACCTTCAAACTTCCTTGCCTCAGCACTTTCAGTTCACTTAAGAGATTTCTTACCCATAACATTTCACTCAAGCCTTGTGACATAGCCCTATACTCTGCTTCAGCTGTTGATTTAGAGACAACAGATTGCTTCTTGCTTCTCCATGACACCAAGTTTCCTCCAACAAAGACACAATATCCTGAGGTGGATCTTCGATCATCCAAACAGCTAGACCAATCTGCATCACAATAGCCATCTACATCCAGATGTCCATTAGCTTTGAACCAAACTCCTTTTCCTGGAGTGCCCTTCAAGTACCTCAAGATTCTTTGAGCTGCTTCCAAGTGTCCATCCCTGGGATCATGCATATAGCGACTCACAACACTCACTGCATATGATATATCTGGTCTTGTGTGGCATAAGTAGATTAGTCTGCCAACAAGCCTTTGATATTTCTCCTTGTCTACAGGGTCTCCAGACTCTGCTGTAACTTTATTGTTTTGGTCAATAGGAGTTGAAGCTTCTCGACATCCCATCATGCCCATATCATCTAAGAGATCCAAGGTATACTTTCTTTGAGACAGTGCTATTCCTTTGGAAGATCTGGCAATTTCTATTCCAAGGAAGTATTTCAGTTTCCCTAGATCCTTCACCTCAAAGGCTTGACTCAAGCATTCTTTCAGTTTTGCTATTTGCACATCGTCATCTCCCGTGATGATAATATCATCAACATACACTGCAAGAATGGTGATTTTCTGTCCAGAATGTTTGTAAAATAATGTGTGATCTCCATTGCATTGACCATACCCCATGCCACACACAGCTTGTCTAAACCTATCAAACCAGGCCCGTGGAGATTGTTTGAGGCCATATAGTGATTTCTTCAGTTTGCATACCTTCCCTTTAGTTTCAGGTGTGGCAAATCCTGGTGGCATCTCCATATACATCTCTTCCTGAAGATCACCATGCAAAAAGGCATTTTTGACATCCAGTTGATGCAAGGGCCATCCGAAATTTGTTGCACAAGAGATTAATATTCTAACAGTGCTCATTTTTGCCACTGGTGCAAAGGTCTCATCGTAATCGATGCCATAAGTCTGACTATATCCTCTTGCCACAAGTCTTGCCTTATATCTTTCCACTTTTCCTTCTGCGTTTTGTTTTACTGTATAGATCCACTTGCAGCCTACTGCATTTTTTCCTTTTGGGAGATAAGTTAACTCCCATGTTTTATTCCTCCTCAAAGCCTCTAATTCTTCCATCATCGCATTGCACCATCTTGGGTCCAACTTGGCTGCCTTCCAATCCTTAGGAACAGAAACAGTTTGCAGTGAAGCAACAAAAGCCCGAAATGAGGCTGACAACGCCTTGTAGGAGATATAATTTCCTATGTCATAGTCATCATAACTATGTCGCTTTATGGGCTCCAGTTTCCTTATCCCTTTTCTTATTGCAATTGGCAAATCTAGGCAATTATTGGGTTCAGTCTGAGATTGATTTTTTTCAGCAGAATCTACACTTGTGCTCCCTTGGTTTTCATGTTCAGTGGGTTGCTCCCCCGGTCCCTGATCTTGTTGCTTCTCCTGCTGATCAACTTGTTCCCTTTGAACTTGTCTTCTGGAGTACACAAGTGGATTCTGCAGCCATCTTTGTGGTGGTACGGGACTACCAGGTGGTGTAGGTGTACCAAGAATTGCAGGAATCTCCGCAACAATAGGAATTTGTTGATGTTGATGTTGCTGTTGATCACCACCTTGCTGCTGTTGGTTTCCAATCTTCTTCTCCCCCTCTTGAGCATCACCAAGATCACTCTCAACAAATTCATGCTGGAACAAGCCACTGAGATCACTCTCACCGCCATAAAAAGGTGCTGACTCGCGAAACGTAACATCCATGCTGACAAATGTCCTCCTGTCGGTGGGACTCCAACACTTGTAACCCTTCTGTCTGGAGGAATAGCCAATAAAAATGCACTTGATAGCCCGGTGATCTAGCTTGCCAACAGATGGCCTGTGATCCCTTACAAAGCATGTACAACCAAAGAGTTTGGGTGGAACAACAAAGTCATTGTTATTTAGAAGAAGTTGGCATGGAGATTGCATACCTAGAATCTTTGAAGGCATTCTGTTGATCAAATACGTAGCAGTCATAACTGCCTCACTCCATAAGAATTTGGGAACATTCATTGTAAACATAAGAGACCGGGCCACTTCAAGAATGTGCCTATTCTTCCGCTCAGCAACTCCATTCTGGGGAGGGGTATCAGGACATGAAGTCTGGTGCAGTATACCTTGTGAAGATAAGAAAGCAGCAAAAGGTTTGTTGAGATATTCAGTACCATTATCAGTTCTGATCACTTGCACCTGAACATTGAATTGGTTTTTCACATAGGCACAAAAACTCTGAAAACAAGTGAACACTTCATCTTTGTGACGCATAAGATAGATCCAAGTCATTCTGGAGTAGCAATCAATAAAAGTCACAAAGTATTTCATACCACTTACTGACACAACAGGACACGTCCATACATCAGAGTGCACTAACACAAACGGGGATACACTTCTGATCCCTCTACTAACATAAGAGGTTCTTGTATGCTTAGCATATTCGCAAGCATCACAACATAATTTGGTTTTGTCCACTCCATTCATTACATCAGGAAAGACTCGAAACATTTTATCAAACGCCATGTGGCCCATTCGACAATGATGAACCAGTGCCATACTCTCCTTTCCTCCAACGATCGCAGCAAGCACAGAACTTGCCTCATGCCCCATCTTGTCACGATCCATGTGCCAAAGACCTCTATGCCTGGTTGCAGTCCCAATCTTCTTGCTGCTCTCCCTCTCCTGAATTAAACACATATATCTATCAACTATTATACGGTAGTCCTGCTGATCAATTAAGGCACTTAGAGACAACAGATTTACTGGAAAAGCAGGAACATGTAGAACTGATGACAATTTTATGTTGGGTGTACAATGCACCGACCCCTCCCCTTTGATAGATTGTGATGTGCCATCTGCTGTTTGGATAGTGCCTCTATGTGTGGGAGGATACTGAATATAAGAGTCAAACTCATTAATATTCCCAGTGACATGTTTGGATGCTCCAGAATCAAGAATCCAATCTGAATTAACATTATGAGTGGCTATAGACACTCTATCAATATTACCTTCATCTTTGTAGACATAGTGAGCAAAGTTCCCAAAGGTTGCTTCATTTTGTAATTCTTCCTTTGATTGTCCCTGAGATGTACTGGTTGTTGGCTCTGAAGCTACTGCCAATTGTGCCTTGGGTGATGCAGCGTGCTGCTGTCCACCACCTCTGCCATATTGCTGTCCACCACCTCTGCCATACTGCTGCCCATATGGCTGTCCACCACCTCTGCCATATTGCTGTCCACCACCTCTGCCATACTGCTGTCCATATGGATGTCCACCACCTCTTCCTCTGTAGCTTCCTCTGCCATATGTGTATCCTCCTCTCCCCTGCCGGGTGTAGCAAAGGGGGTACACTGATGCTTCAAGTGTCCTTGCTGTCCACAAGTATAGCATTCTCTCATCTCCTGTCTCTCGGTTGTGTAGAAGGTCGGATGAGAGACAAAATCGCTGCCCTTTGTCATGTTCAGACGCACTTCCTCTCTGGACATAGCCGCAATGGCTTCTTTGAGAGAAGGGGCAGTGGTTTGATGCAGTAAAGCAGCCCTTCTCCCCTCAAATTCTTGATTCAGACCTTTCAAGAACTTCATGACCCGCCGGCGTTCAATCCAGCCTGCAGCAGCACTCACACATTCACCATGGGCAAGTTCCAGAGGATCAACATGGTCTAAATCTCCCCAAAGATGCTGCAACTCAGCCACATATGCCATCACAGTTTTGTCTCCTTGTCGCAAGTCATGCACTTTATCCTCAATCTCAGCAATCAACATAATGTTCCCCTTTCCAGAATAGAGAATTGATAGGGTGTCCCATACCTCTGAAGCCTTTGTGAGTGCCTCTACTGAAGCAGCAATGTTAGGAACCAAAGAGTTAAGCAACCATGCCACAACCAGAGAATTTATGGCATTCCACTTCTTCCAATCAGGACTGGTCTTGTCTGTTGGTTCTGCAGCTTCACCACTCAAACGTTCATCCAGCCCTTTTGAGTTCAGAATCAACAGAGCCCTCCTTGACCACCGGAGATAGTTGGTCACTCCTTCCAACTTGATTTCATTCGCCGGCAGCTCAAGTTTCTGAACGGCTTCGGTATGGGAAACGATTGCTCCCCCTCCAGCAGATGCCCCTTTGGTAGTGATAAGTTCTGCTAACTTCTCCATAACCTTGGTCAAGCCCTCGTTTTCCCCCATGCTTGCCTACGCTGTGGTACTGCCTTTTGCACCTCCAGCCAACTTGACAACAAACTAACCCCTCAAATACACCAAGGGCTTACCCGTAGGATGCCCTCTTCCTCCCCTTACTCTTCACTGCCTTCCCCTCCTTGCCGCCGCAGCAGCCTGCTTCCTTCCTCTTCCTCCTGGCCGCCGCAGCAGCCTGCTCCCTTCCTCTTCCTCCTAGCCACCGCAGCAGCCTAGGCTTCCAGATCAGCAATCCTTCCTGCCGTTGCCCTCACTGAACTTGGCTCTGATACCATGTGAGCTGAGGTGAGGGCCTAACCTGAGGTAGAGATTGATAGTGGCTGCTGGAAGGAACTTCCTCACGTTAGGGTTCTATCCTGGGAAGAGCCACCTTAAATAGGTCAGTCATTGGGCTGGGCCAGATGGGCCACAAAGAATAATAGGAAGGCCCAGTATATCTCCAACAGGTATCCAACAGGCACTCTAGCTTTTGCCATGTTTCTAATTATTACTTCCTATCTCTCCAAAACAAGTATTACTTCCTAGATATCCCTACCCATCCAAACTAATTTATGCAATACCATAGCATATGGCCGTCTTAAATGTGTAAATGCAGCTTGAGTACATTTATTTCTTCAGAATTTCACATAAGTGTAACTGCGGCAAACAGTTAATGGGGGCATGAACCTCGAATTTAGTGTATTGTTTCCTCAGTTATTGTAATTAAGAGCACCACTGTCCACTGGAATTGATACTAATAATATTCCATATTTTGGTTCTCCAAACTCCAAGTCAGAAAATTAGTCTGCATTTTTATTGCCGGTTTGTGTGTCCTGTGATTATTACCAAATGTTGTACTTCTTATGGCTATAACCGAGTGGCATCAAAATTTACTTATCTTAGCCATGCATATCTTCCTATCTAGCTTAAAATTTTCAAACTACCGTTAGGTCATGAGATTCCCTTCCAATCATAATATTCTTAAATTTGCATGTCCATACTGCTTAAAACTTTTAATGAAAATCAGTTCTATTCATGCTCTTGTGCGGGTGTGTGTTGTTTTCATGTTCGGTAATGACTACATGCTTTAATCATATTCCTATGTAGACGGTTTATATGCTGATTTAAGAACCTTCAGTATGTACCATGGCACTTCATCCACTTCTTACAACAAGTATGCCATGCATGATCTTTATCATGAGCTTGCTGAGTATGTATCAGCCAAAGAGTATTCCAGAATAGAGGAAATTACAATGCCCTGTCAGGTAGATGAAGATGGTTGATACATATCATTAGCTCCAAGGAAGGCGCATTCGAGTAAACCTGTGCAATTCCATGCATCCCATAATAAATATTCAAATAATCTAATCACTGTAGTGTGTGAACCTTGTTGATTGTTCAATAAACGGAACACGAGGATTGATTTATACTTATTAGAAAGGGAATGATATTGGTGCATAAAATTGTGGAGTAATCTGTTCATGTCTTTTGTGCCTTTGGGGATCCAGATTAGAGTAATACGAACATGAAGGATACCACAATCGATTGGTGAACTGAGGATACCAAAATCAAGTATCTGCCAGAGTTAAGTCCCCTCTTCAAGTTGCACATGATGAAATCGGATGTCCCAATTGTATTAGTGGATTAGCTGACGGGAACAAATTCCTTGTTAATATAAGGCCTGGATAGCTTGAACTTCTCCATGCCATGTGGAATTGGCAAATTATCAAGGCATTTGTGGCACTGCTGACTAGGGCAACCTTAGAGGAGAGCTAGCTGCGCATCTCAGGAATTGGAATGTAACCAGGGTGCACATCCTTATATAAAAGAACATTGAGATCATATGATAAAAAATTTTGTGTAGGTTGATACTCCACCGGTCATCCTTTTGATTCCATATTTGCTGATGGTAGTTCCTGCTGCTTCGTTGATCTGTTCAGCGGGTGTTTTTTTTTTTTTTTTTTTTTTTTTTTTTTGTCTGTGTGCATCCTTAATGTCTCGACTAGATCTTGACGTTATGTTGTTGCAGAGGCTGGGTGTAATTGATATTTTTTATATTAATATATTCCCTTTATCTAAAATAATATTTGCTGATGAGGCATCTATGTTGGATAGCCTCGAACATCATCCTGATCTGTAGCAACTATAGTTATGATGGGTTTTTTTCTGAAAAAGAAATTGCAGTGCCTGTGTTTCCAGCACAGAGCCTTTCCAATGTTGGAGACACTGAAATACACAACCATGGTGTCTTTGGAACAATGGGTGGAAATTGAAGGAACGTGTTTCCCTTTCTCTCCAGCATTTTACCATTCTGAGATGTTAGCAAACTGAGGGGCTTTCCCAAGATTCAGGCTTTGAAAATCCGCAGTTGAAAAATTGCGAGCATCTGCTTGACTTATCAAGTTTCTCAGAACCTCGAATGTATTAAAACGGAGAGTTTCTGCGGTATTAACCTGCAACTGCAATTGATTTTTGTCCGGATGTAATGATTCTGAAACACTTGCTTGCTACTATTTGAGAAAATTAATAGTTTTAGGGTTTACTGGATGAATCCAGGAATGTACTTCAGAGAAACCAATGCCATGTTGCATTGACTTCTCTTGTTATTTTTTGGCCATATTTTAATACTTCACCATTTAAGCACCCATCAACCTGTTTTTTTTATGCAGACCTATATGGCAATGACTAGTGTTTTTTCTCAACTTGGTACAGGTAATGAACAATGTTTTTTTTAGAGAGTACGCGAATGCGTACCTTATTTTATAGAAGGCAGAATGTATTTACAAGATAGGACACAGACACAAACGTCCGGTCCCATAACTCCAACTCACACACAAGCCTACTCTCGCGTCACTACTTGTACTCCATCTCCAGCTCCAGGTGCAGTCCTTCCTCTTCTTGCTGCGAGACCTGCAGTGAGCTCCTCCAAAACCTGCCTGACCAGCTGCTCAGTAGTGCGCTGGCGTTGCGGGTTCTGAAAACACCAAGCGTTCCTATTCTTTCAGAGGCTATGACACGCCAAGCAAACCAACGCATCAAAGCCCTTCTTCTCCTTGTCTCTGAATTTCTGTCGCTCCGTCATCCACCAACCCTGAAGTGTGCAGAATTGAGTTGGCGCTTGGAACCGCCCACCCATCTGCCGTCTGCAACGCTCCCAGACCTCTCTCGCAAAGACACATTGCACTAAGATATGCTCAGCCGTGTGTTCCTCCTGTAGGCAAACAAAGCATGGCGAGGTGGCCGTCTGTAGGCCATGTCTAAATCTCCTATTCGACGTCCAGATACGGTGCTGCACCGCCAGCCACGTGAACAGCTTGCTTTTTGGCATTGCGGTATTCCTCCAGATTGGTCCAGCGACCTCTGATTTCTCATGCCCTTGCATCAACATGGCGTATGTAGAACGCGCGGAGTAGCCTCCCCCAGGCGACCACGGCCAGCTAAACATATTAGACTCCTCGACGTTCCTTTGTACTTCTGTGATCGCAATCCACAACGTGAGGCATTCCCTTGCTCCCCTGTAGGCTAACGTCTCCGAAATATCCTCAATCCAGGCGTTCCCCAACAGTCCTTGAGCGACTGTCCTGGAGTTCTTGACTCGTGTGCACACGATCATGTGCAAGCCAGGTGCCACCTCCTTCACCGATCTGTTGTTGATCCATCTGTCCCTCCAAAAGAGAGTTTTATGACCATCTCCCACTCTGATTCTAACTAGGGCATCGAAAACTTCCCTAGCCTCGGTATCCTTCAGCATCTGCAGCCCTTGCCAAGGTCTATGTCCCTCAGTCTGTTGCAGCCACTGCCATCGCACCCGCAGCGCAAGCCCTTGCAGCCTCAAGTTCTTGATGCCCAAACCTCCATACTCTAGTGGCTTGCAAATTCGTTCCCAAGCAACTAAACATTGCCCACCATTCGCTCTGTCTTTCCCGGCCCAGAAAAAGCCTCTTAGACACTTCTCAAACTCCTCGAGTAGCCAGATAACTGCTTTCACCAAAACCAATCTGCCAGGACGATCAATGAACCCCCTCTGCCAGGCTGGAACGATCTTGACAGCTGCGTCAAGCATCGGTTGCCACTGGTTTCTGGTGAGTGGTTTCAGGGCTAGCTGCAGCCCTAGGTAGCGAATTGGGAATTCAGTAATTGGGCAATTCAGCACACTCGCCACCAAGTGTTTCTCCGTTTGTCCTGCTCTGATCAAAGTCGCCGACGTCTTGCGATAGTTAATATGCAGTCCTGACGCCCTACCAAACGCTGCAAGGAGCTCTCTGATTGTGACAAGATCCTGCATCTCTGGTTTGACAAGCAATACAACAGCATCTGCGTAGATCGACACCCTCTGAATTGGTGTCGCATTGCCAATTGGGGCTAGCAGCTCCCCCTCCGACGCCTTTTGAATCAGCAGTGTAACCACTTCCATCGCCATAACGAAAAGCTGCGGGGAAAGAGGGTCCCCCTGTCTTAACCCTCGTACATGAACAATCCTCCTGCCAGGTACTCCATTGACCACAACTTGCGTGCTCGCCGTTCGCATACAGATCGAGAGCCAGCGCAAGAAAAATTTTGGGAATCCCAGACGCCGTAACACCTCAAATAGGAAAGCCCAAGACACTGTGTCAAACGCCCTGGAAATGTCCAGCTTCAAAAGCACTCCCGCCTCCCTTCTTCTGTTAATCTTCCTGGCTAAGTGGCGCACTAGAATGAAATTGTCGTGCAGATTTCTGCCCTTGATGAACGCCGACTGGTTGAAGCTCACCAGATTCTCCAGCTTGGGCCGCAGAAGGGCCGAAAGCGCTTTGGTGAAAAACTTCGCGAAACTGTGGACCAGGCTTATGGGCCGGAAGTCGCCCACCTCCTCCGCATCGGCCCGCTTCGGAATGAGCGTGATGATCGCGCGGTTGAAAATTCCGACCGTCCCCACATAGAGCTTAAAAACCGCGGCCATAACTTCATTATTGATAATGGGCCAAGCCCGTTGATAAAAGGCCCCCACGAAGCCATCTGGGCCTGGCGCACGGTCCGGTGGCAACTCCTTTATCACTCCCCAGATTTCATCCTCAGAGAAAATCGCACCCAGGTCCTCTAGCTCATGTGTCTGCATACCCAGCTCCTCCAAGTTCAAAGCCAGATCTCTATTCTGAATACTGCCCAGCAACTGTGCATATGTCTCGAAGAAAACCTTTTCCTTCCCTCTTTGGTCCGTGATCAATTCCCCATTGTGTTTGATTGCGGGTATGAAATTTTTGACCCGTCTCCCATTAGCAACCGCATGGAATAGTTTGGAGTTCGCATCTCCCTCTTTTATCCAACGCATCCGTGAACGTTGCCGTGCCATCGTCCTCTCCAAAGAGGAGAGGGCCAACACCGAGTGCTTGAGTGTTTTCCTGAGCCACCACTCCTCATCCGACAAGGGCCTCAACTCCTGCGCCGCGTCGAAACGATGGATCAGCACATTTGCCATTGCAATTTGCAACTTGATGTTTCCCACTTTTCTGTCTCCCCAGGATTGCAGATGTGATGCCAGATTCCTGAAGCAAGCGTCCAACCTGAGGAAAGGATCAACAATTTCCGGCGCGCAATACCAACCCTCCTTGACCGCATCGTCAAAACCCTCCAGTTTTAGCCAGAAAAGTTCGAACTTAATGCTCGGCTTTGGCCTGCCTGCCGCCCCCATCGACAGCAATAAGGGCGCGTGATCCGAGACTGAAGACGACAGAGACTGCAGCAGCGCATCCAGGTACATTAGTTCCCAGTCGATCGAGACTAGTGCTCTGTCTATCCTGGTCATCGTCGGGACTCTCCGTTCATTGCTCCACGTGAACAGTCTCCCATGCATGTAACTCTCCTTAAGCTCAATGCTACAGCTCGTTTATCAATGTCAGAAGAAATGGCGAACCCGCTTGGGTCCAAATAGGTCATGAGCCTGAGGAGATTGACTTGTTTGCACAGAATACTGATTATGAAGTTGGTTTGATAGGCCCTCTTTGAATCCCAATACTCTGGATAAGACGAGCAAAATTCAAAATCTCCATAAGTAATCATCTTGAGTAATCTAGACTTACATGTAATACTAATATTCTTGGGTACTGGCATAGCAGTGATCTGGATGTAGAATATGGATGGCACGTGTTAATTTACAGTTGGGATCATGAGTTCACCAAAAAAATAACATAAGGGTTGGAATCCTCATTTGTTGCACGGTCAATACCCATCGTAAATGATATTAACTGAAGTCAGTTGTCCTAAAAAAAAAAACTGAAGTCAGCTCGTGTCGATGTTACTTTCTGCTACTTATCTATGGGGGTATGCCTTTTGCGAGGAATTGCACTCTATGGTACGTTATAATTTCTTCCAAAGTCTATATGTCACTCATGACATTTGAGTGATTCACATATTGTAATTTGAGGAGAGTTTGCATAGGAACAATGTGTGTACATTATTGACATTGCAATCAACAACACGAAATTAAAGATAATATTGCATTTGTATATTTGATCACGCATACACTGTATCCTTATCGATCAACGGCGGTTGCCAGACTCGAAACGAACTAACAAATTGGTTCTTGTTTCAATTTCCCTTTCTAAGAAGAAATCATAATTAAGTATAATGTTATTCATAAATAAAACTTGCTAGGAAGTTCAGAAGTGAAGTTTCGGCTTATCCTCAGTTCCATCACGTCGGCTATATGTGCTGGTTCTACCTCCTCGCATGCCGCTAAATCTCCAACCCCTGCGCCACGCGGCTGACCATATCGACGCCGGCCTCGAGACGCGCAAGCACGCGCTCATCGGCGAGCAGCTCCGGTGTGAAGAGCCTCTTCCACCCTCTGCACCACTCCATGAGGTCCGGCAGGAGGTCCGGCAGACAGCAGCCAGTGGCCAGTGGCGCAGTGCATACCGCCACTTGCCGAAGAACTCGGCCTCCAGGAGCAGCACCATGTCCTTGCCACGCACCAGGGGCGCCCACTTCATGATCACCTGCCCAAACGACTCGTCCTTCTGCTTCGGCGGCGTGATCCGGAGTTCTCCCAGCGCCTTCTTCAGCCGGGGCACGACGCCAATCCCGTTGACAAACATCTCCCAGCTCGTCGGGCCAAACAGGGTCTTCCACGGCGACACCAGCTTGTAGTTGGACGCCAAGGCGCGGCCGGCGTCCCATTCTTGCAGCCCCTCCTGGAGCTTGCGTCTCACGGTGGCGCACAAGCCCTCCAGCAGTGGGCCGGCGAGCGGGACCCACGGGTACAGTAGGGGGTGGCAGCAGGTACTCTTCCACGGGCACCGCGGGTCCCACGAATCCACTTGGGATGTCAGCTCCGGCATGACGACCTCTTCCAGGATGCGCTGCATGGTGGAAGGGGGCAGCATGTCCTCCCACAGCGCGAGGAAGTGGAGCATCCTGTCGGGGTCCGTGGCCTTCCACTCCGACGCCTTGACGGCCGGAACAACCGTGTCGTTGATCAGCGCGGCGTACGGCGATGTGACCGACCCGTCGTCCATTGTGTTCTTGAGCAGGGCGGACACGTCCAGCCAGAGTGTAGGGTCCAACAGCGGCTGCCACCTCTGGAGCACCGGGCGAATCAATGGCACCACCGTCGTTTCCGCGACGCGGTGCATCTTGTACTCCTCCGGGGAAATCTCCTTCAGCCACGTGAACCCCCAGATCAGGTCGCCCGCCGTCATCTCCCTCGTGGTGGTGCCTTCCTCATGGACCGGCGTCCACGAGACCTTGGCGATCACGGCCATGGCGTCCACTATAGCCTTGGAGACCAGCAATAGCGTATCCAGATCCTGCCTAGCGAGGGCTGCGTCCCTCCGCTGGCGCACTTTGGCGAGGATCCCCTCGCAGAACTCCCGGCCTTGCTTCAGGGATCCATCGGCGTCGCCCCGTTCGAAGTTATGGTACGACGCTTGATACCTTCTCTTTGATCCACGGTCATCTTTCCACTTCTTCGTCCAAGGGTCCGTGCCGGGAAGTCCGTTGTCACATGGTCCTCCTCCCTCGGCGCCGACGGTGCCGAAGCCGGCGTGCTGTGGTCGTTTGGCCGCCTTGATTGGCGAGATGATGCCCTGGCCGTGCTTGCCGAGGCCGGATCCCGCCTCGTAGTTCATCAGCCTCATCATGTTCGCTACCTTAGCGTTGGGCGCCGGGAACGACGACGACGTGGCGCTTGGTGCCCGGTTGTACCTCCATGTCGTCTGTTCATGCCTAGGGTAGTGAAAACGTTGGGTGGACGGACCTGCAAAGCTGGCGGGGACGAAGTGGACGCGTTCCAGGAGGAGGAGGTCGCCAGGGCCGCGTGGGCGCTTCTTCGGCGGCAGCAGACGGCTTCGTTCGCCGTCGGACTCCGACTCGGAGCCCCAGCCGTGGTCGCAGCGGTAGGTGTCGGTGTCGCTGCCGTCACTCGTGTCCAACGCTTTCCCTGCAGCCACGCCATTGCTCCACGTCTCAGCGTCGGCGCCGGAGCCCATGGCGACGCACGTAGGCAAGATTGCTTTGTGGATACAGAGATTGGAGAGGGGCCGGGGATTGGTGGAGGTGCGAGCAGTGCATATCTCCCTGTCGACATTGCTACCCTTATAGGAGAGCGATCCGATCCAAGTATGAAACCATCTCAGAACCGGTTTCCGAACTCTAACGGTAAGGAGGCGCGCGACTAGCATCGTTCCATCGTATGACAATTGCGGAAGGAAACGAATTACCAAGGGAGCGCCAGAAATTCGAATCACGCGCGGGTGCGGATTCGCGCTGTTATAAACGATAGCAAAGAAACGACGAATTTGGGGCGAGGAAGATTTGGAGGAGGTGGGGGCTCCGCTCCGCTCTCCTTCGTCACAAGTTGGCCTTCATCAGTATAAACGAATTTGGATCACTATAAAACAACACGCGCTAGAATAGTGTGTACCCGTTTCGAAATTACGAGATTTAATAATTGCCATATTCTGAATATAATGTATTACCATACTGAGCATGTTGCATATTGTTGAAGTTTCCGCCTAACTGCGTCGCACAGTTTTATTTTTCAGAACAGCGTTATCTGGCCCAACGCTATATCCTTTTTTTCAGATTACCCTGCGACCTGCATAACTCTCAATTAGTAACAGATACCTACACCATCTGGTTTGTCTTTTGTTTCTCTAGGTAATCGGCTAACTAGACAAGCATATTGATCTCAGACAAAAAAAAATAGACGAGCATTATACTACTCCAGGAGTACATCAATTTCGATTTCGTGTCGACTGTCCAGAGGTTTACCTTTCAGGGACGGGGGCAAGCATAACTAACAACATGGTAGCACTAGTTAATAAACACTATTGTGTGAGCTATAACCTACGGAGTATATTGCAAATATTGCACGTATGAGCATAAACTAGAAGGAACTCACCCGCTCATGCGTTCTAAAATGTTGTTAGTTTTTTTCGAAATGGGGAGAAACCCTAGCCTCCATAACATAATTGACAGATCCAAGATGTACTCCTGCAAGTGAAAGGAGTGATAATATATATTGGTTGTCCTTCGCCGAAATAGCTCCCTTTACGATCCACTTTATAGATCTTTGGGATATCGGTGTGTCAAGGAGAACTATTCTACTAACGTTTAGAGGATCCACAGAAAGCAATGACTACTGACGCCTCAAAGACCCTGCCCAACAAACGGTAGGGGTTAGAGCAACCTACATTTTCTCATTGGTTTTCAGAAACTTAACATGAAAATAAAGTAGATGTTCTAAAAAATCAACTTCTTTTCCAATGCCGAGTGATGCACACAGCCATTTATTACTTAGTTTATGAGTATTCAAGTTTTAAAATGTTGTTAGTCCAACACCTAAACGGAATGATGAGTTACTAGCAAAAATAATGATTTTTTTTAGTTACTAGCAAATCAAGCCGTAGAAATTGCACGTGAAATTGGATTGGGAGAGCTTGATACCGGAAAAGGAGCAAATCAGATAGGCTCTTTATGGAGGGCGGTCCGAAGACACTAGATGGAGTTCCCACTTTAAGTCAATTCAGAGTTTGAAGAAAAATGTTGGGTGCTACAAATTCTATTTTGCGAAGTATAACAAACCCCATTCAGTCTCAAAATATTCCGGAGGAGATGCTGGAGGTGCTAATTATTGCTTTTGATTTTGTGTTCATTCTGCACCTCATGGAGAAAAATTATGAAAATGATTGATGTCTTGTGCCAGACAGAAGAAATCATTGGATATAGTAAATACATTAGATTCACTTAAGAACACAAAGATACTGTTGGGTAATCTTAGAGAAGATGGTTGGGGGGCTCTTTTAGAAGAAGTTCCTTTTGTGTGAAACATGAAATTTACATCCCGATATGAGTCTCAAGTAAGTCCTTTTTTTTCTCTACCTCTACAGTAGAATGATAATTATTCACAATTACTGTACTCTAACATACATTGTATTTTAAAAAAATAGGTATGTCGATGTGACTAAGTCCCAGAATAAACATGATAACACCACAATATATCATCACTACACGGCAGGTGTTTTCAGTGTGGCATTGATCAACAAATATTTGAGATATGAGTGATTTAGTGTTCAAACTACAGAGTTTCCCACACTTTGTGCTTCCTTGGATCCAAGACATGAGTCATTTGACATGTCAAAGATTTGCACGCTTGCAAAAAATTTCTATCCAGAAGCTTTTTCGAGTCAAAAAGGGCTCAGTTGGTGTCGCAACTTCCATATTTTATGTTAGATGTTTGCAACCATCCGTAGCAGAATATGTTGTCATCACTTGTTGATTTGACAGTTGGACTAGTTAAAACAGGTAAAGTTTCTATGTATTCAATGGTTGATAGATTGTTTTGTCTGGTCTATCAACTGCAACGATGGAGCGAGCCTTTTCAACAATGAAGCTTATCAAGACGGGCCTTCGAAATAAAATGGGTGATGACTTTCTTCGCCAATACATGGTTGTATACACTGGGAAGATATAGCTGCAAAGATCAAAATTGAGGAGATTGTTGACTTGTTTGATAGGCCCGGGCGTCGATCTAAGTTCAAACTAGTGGAAATGTAGCTTTCTTCTCAATTACAAGGCATATACTGTTACAATTTGAAATCCTTTATATAGTTGTAAGATTTGATATATTTTCATGGTGTAACTCTCTTACAGTCAGTGTTCCCATGGTTAAATCATGGATTCGCCCCTCATCTTCGGCTTGGTAATGATGTGGGAAATTTGGCCCTGCGAGTCAACGAGGAGGAAGGATATGTTGTGCGTTCATAGGGGTGAGTGTGTGCACGTGTATGTGAGCGTCTGCGTTGTACTACGTTTCGCAAAAAAAAAATTATGATCATACGTAAACATGAAAAATTAAAGGCTTAGATGGTTGGCAATAATGAAGTCTGCAAAAAGAAGCATACTTATAGTTGTCCTAGTGATGCAGAGTTTATTTTGCAGCTCCCGTAAGAAATACCTTGATGAGCGGATCAGTAGGGAGCTTACCTCTTCCCACTTCATCACAAGTTCTGAATGAAGCCTAACTAAATTAGCAAGTCAATGTTTTTTTCCCAACTCAACTGTGCCTTCCAAAGTGGCTCGGGCGGGCTCACCGGATCCGCCACCACAGCCCCCACCTCCTCCAAATCTTCCTCGCCGCAGCAGGAGGAGGCCTCTGGGAAAATCCGGGCCGTCAGACGGCGGCGGCAGGGCTCCATTTTTCTCTCGCGTGGTGGCTCCTTGGTGGTGGAGGTCTCGGGCGACTGATGGCGCGACGCGGTCTGGCTCCTGCAGCTTGAGAAAGGCGGCGGCATCTTTTGTGATGCGCTAGATTCCGACCACGGTGTGGCGCGGCTTGCATCGCTGGCGACTGGTGCTCTTGCTCTCGTGCGCTTTGAGGCGGCAGCGGAAAGCGATGCGAGTTTCGGCTTGCAGCCTTTTCTTCGGCGTGTTAGGGCGGTTGGCGGCCTCCCTCCAAGCCCAGCTAGCGGTGTCTATTCCGGGCAAAGGCATGTTCTACCTCACGGCAGGAGGTGGTCGCCAGATCGTCTCATCAACGAGGTAGGCGGTGGCCTCGGCATCGTGATGGTGCGGTCGCCGCGTCGGGGGTATGTGGGCTAGTGGAAACGCAAGTTGGCTCGCGCTAGTGGCATGGGGGTGGTGGTCCATAAGCTCTGAGCGAAAGCTTGCCCGGTTCTTCCGGCCAGCGGCAGCGCCTATGGGAATCACTCTCCTCCTTGGAGGCGTCGCCATGGAGTCATTTGTGACCCCTCACATCCTTGGACCAAGGCTATTCGTGAGAAATTTTAAACCCAACAGGTCGGACGACGGGCATGTTCTCACATCGCCTTCCTCCTTTGGGGTGTCGCCTTGAAGAACTTACTCCTATCCGCGTTTCTTGGTGGGTTGGACGTGCACGTCATCGCTGTTGCCAGGTGGACAACTGGCGACGTGAGGGTCCCGTGTGACGGCTTGCACGGCAATGATGGTGATGAAGAATGATGGGTTGGTCGCTGCAAGAATTTGGTGGTCGGCGCTTGTTCTGGCGTGTCTGACAAGTCTTCGTGTTGGTATTCCTCTTCTATGAAGTCGCGTCTGCCATGGATCGTGTGGCAACGATGACCTTTGTTGGGTGGTCCGGTCGTGAAGATCTTCCTCGGCTCGAGTCTTGCATATCTCCTTTTCAGATCGTTTTGGCATGGCCTAGCGGGCTTCGCGAAGCCGCTGAAGCGAGGCTTTCTTCGGTGGTCGTCTTCGGTGAAGTCTGACTCGCTCGCTCGAGGAGGAGCGATGGCGATGCCACCGGTGGACAACCTTGAAGACGCCTCTCTTCGGTTGTGCGGCTTGTTTAGGTAGCCAGGTTGGTTGTGTAGCCCTCGAGGTTGTTGTGTTACGTGGCGGTCGGCGAGGGTGTTTATGTCGGTTTTTGTCCGGTTTTCCGTTGATTGACCGGGCAATTCTCTTCTTTATAAATACTGAGATGAGGCAAAGCTTTTGTCTTCGTATCAGAAAAAAACAAGTTCTGAATATAAGCAAGGATTTTTGGATGGTCCTTATAAGTGCACTCAATGAGATGTCTAACTTCTTAGATTTAGACTACAACAGTTGGTTGGAGCATCAATTTGCATGGTTACATGACAAGAGCAAAAACGTTCTTATGAACGGATTGTGCTTACTTAATAAGTGCACAGGAACAATAAGATTCCTTAGTCCCAAACAAGATGACCAACCCTGTGTTGCATCGCCACGACGTTGCATGCACCTCTCAGATGTGATCACATCACTAGCAGGTATAGACACATACGCACACAGGTAACTATAGGCAACCGGTATGAGGGCATGAGGGAAAACAGAGCGAACCCACAGCCGCGCTAACACATGGGCCCAGGGGCGGTCTAATAGATAAAACGTTTATGAACACCACGGATTTCAACCAGCAAATTAAACCACAAATTCGCAAGGATTGAAATCGCTGTCAGTTCTCACAGACACCGATTCAGAAATAGAGTTATCCAATTTGACTTTTATTCATCTCACAAAAACACTTGCGGGTCTTACACAATGCCCGATGAACAGAAAGAAAAAAGTAGTGAGTGCGCCCGGAGCAAAAAAATGAATACAACTTATACTTAACTTTTATACTTCTCTAAGTCTTACTTTTATCATGCTAAAGTTTTACAAGTACAATTATTGTTTTGTTCGCATATTTTAACGATAAGATTGGCAATATTACTACATATTTAGTTTGTATTTTTCGTTTGTATTGAATTCATTGAAAGAAACTAACTTGTTTTTTTGTAATGAAGTTTGTTTTAGAACTATGTTATCACAAAGAGTAATCTATATAATTTGGAAATATTTATGGTAAAGATCCGTAAAGAATATGATCTAACAAATGTCTCGATAGCAGTTTCTAGTGTAGGATTAAGTAGCCATCTTTATAGAAATTTGCAGAGTATAAACTGAACCAGTGATGCTACTTTTTACGGGTCCAAAAATGTGTATCAAGCCAGAATTTAATAAATCGCGCATGCTTTTTCATTTTTAGTGAAACAATATTGCTTAGAGTAATCATTAATGAGAAAAAATAGTGTGGATTTTAGTATGTCTGCATTTATTATTTGGTATGATTTTATGAATTTTACTTGTTATCATTGCCCAGTTAGTTTATGAAATAAAAATTTGTTGCACGGAGGTAAACATGAAAATATAGTTACGTAGATTTGCATAAAACCTGCGGACTCGCCTGAGAGAGAATAGCATGGTGACGGAACTTGTCGCATTGGATTGTTCTTACGTCTCAAGAGACCCATGGTGTGTCACTTCATATTTGTAAATCTGACTTTTACTATTAATTTTACCAACAAAATGTGAGCTATATGTCCCCAAAAAGTACGTCATTAGTTGGATGCACATTTCAAATCACTTTCGGATGATATATTTTGTATGGTATATAACACATATTTTGTTGACCAAAATTGTAGGTAAAACTATGACAGGAACAACAAAGTGGTCTTGTTGTTAAAAACGGAGGGAGTAAACGCAATGCTCTAGTTGGCAACATACAACTCCGATCTCACTAAAACTCTTTCGCCATCTCTGGATAATATCTTGGAGATTTTGGCATGGTGAATAAGGTCTCCTGTGTGCGGGGTTTAATAGCCCACTCATAAAAGCTAGTCGTTATGTGGAGCGAAAGCGAACTACGTCATGGAGTATCCAATCAAGGCATAGATACTTGATTCAAACCCCCAATTAGTGTAACTCCTCTCACATATCACACAAAAGATTTCAGCGGCACCTAGACTGAGAGTTGAAGAATCTGGAGCACATCTCATCCGACTGAAAGTTGAAAGTTAGTCAGGAATGAATTTGTGAGAGCATATGTACCCTAGATAAGAGATATTTTCCCTCACACACAGAGGGAGACCTTGCTTGTCTACGGTGATGGAATTGTGTAGTTGACTTTTTTTTAGCATGAATGTGTAGTTGACTTTCACTCTTTCAGTACAAAAAGGTAAACCAATAGCATGTCAGTTTCAGTAATAGTGTTGCTCTGCCGTAGGAGGGGGATGTCACTGTATATGAACGTTTTATGCAGCGATGGAACTGATCCAGAACCCGTTTGATATCGTGGACTTTACGTGGTGACTTATACTGTCAAAAATTCCAGGACCCGAGCACTCTATGTGATACACAGTTAACTACGACTTCACTGTTTCTCTGACGCAATGGCGTGCATTCTCGTCACTTAAAAGTTTTTCAAAGCTAAGTTCTTTGCTTACTTTTTCCCGTCGTGTAATTTTCTATCTGCCGAAAGTAAACGGTGTGTGGTGAGGAAAAACGTAACACAGATGCATGAGACAGAATAGGATCTATAGACCCAGTTGCATTTCTTTTCCCTGTGCATTTTCTGATCGTATTAGCCCCAGTTCTACTTTTTTGCTCTCTTTATGTAGATCTGGTACCGTTGTACTGGTAGTATTCCGTGTTAGTTGTTACTATCGTAGTAAGTAGTGTTGCAAATGACAGACATAGGAAATGTGATATCTTACGGCTTAGCTGTCCACAGGGTGAGATTCAGAATAAGTGTGATATTCAGGCACACAGTTACATTTTTTATCGTCAGCTTATGGGTTCTGACTTCTGAGGAACCAAAGGACCTGTCCTTGTCCAATCTTATCTGGGCGAACTCCACTGATAGAGTATCGGTGGAAGGAAACATGTCAATGCCCTTATCTTTCCTTTCAGAGGAACTTGATCAAGTCTTAATGGCCACAAAGGCTGACATGGCTCCGGGACTAGATGGGCTCTCGGTTATCTTCTACTCCCTCCGTATCAAAATATAAGACTCTCTAGCTAGCTTGTACACACATGTATGTAGACATGTTACTTTCTGGGCTATGCTTAAAAACCTAGTCCTCCACATCCTAAATGGCTTTGCGCTAGGGACGCCTGACATCTCTCGTTTAAACATGGGAGTCCTTTCGCTCATCCCCAAAGTGCCTGGGACAGACGAAATTAAACAATTCAGACCAATCGCTCTCATCAATGTCATCTTCAAATTTGTTGCAAAGGCCTACGCAATTAGGTTAACTCCGATAGCGCATCGGATTATATCCCAGTCCCAAACAGCTTTCATTAAGGGATGCTACATCCAAGATGGGGCCCTGGCTCTCCATGAAATCCTTCATGAAATCCAAACCAAGAAATTGGAAGCAATCGTCTTAAAGCTGGACTTTGAAAAGGTGTCGAGGTGTGCCCTCGGCAAGTCCCATGGTTGCTATACCTAGGGTTGATTGTGTGGTAGAGGACGCGTAGTATTGGTGGAATCGACGGCTGACAAGCTGGATTTACCCAGCTTCAGGGCCCTTGAGTGAGTTAAACCCCTACTTCCTGCTTGTCTGTGTTTATGGTTTGAATATGGAGGTTACAAGGGTTCGACGAGCAGCTGATCTCGTCGAGGTTTTGGTGGCTATGGATTGCTTGCCTTGATCGATCACCCTCCCAGCCTTTATATAGGAGGTGGGTCTCGGGAAACATAACCGACCAAGGTTACATATATGGAAAGCCTTAACCGACTATAACTTGATCTAACTTGGAAAACACTCTTCGTTTTAGGCCTTCCTTCATGAGATTCGATTAATCTTTGGGCTTCTTTGATCATCACGTGCACCAGGTACCCTTAAGCTGGGGTACCCACAGAGCATAACCTCGTCATTAGCCCCCGAGTACTTGCTTGACTCGAAGAATCGAGCATGTGTTCCCTTCATCGTGCACGTCATAGTCTTTGCTTTTATACTCTCGAATACCGAGCTCAGCTAACTGCTTACTTGAGCAAAAAACCTTACTAATCTCCAGTCAGACTTGAGTCCCTGGATTCGAGGCTGGAACGCAGTCGAAAGATTTTGCCTAGGGATATTGACATAGTAGGCCTGACTTACTCGAAAATCGAGCTCAGTTAACCGCACATTCGGGCGAAACCCTACTAGCCTTCAATCAGATTCGAGTCCCCGGACTCGAAGCTGGAACACTTTTGCAATTTATGCCTAGGGATATTGACATAGCAGGCCTGACTCACTCGAAAATCGAGCTCAGTTAACCGCACATTTGGACGAAACCATACTAGCCTTCAATCAGGTTCGAGTCCCCGGACTCGAAGCTGGAACATACTGGACAGACTCGACTCAGGCCGTTGTAGGTCTTACTGATTCGTTCTGCAGTTTAACTTTTGATACCTAACGCGTCCGTCAGGATTTTCATCATGTCTGTTGACACGGAAAATTTCAAGGGAAAACACTGTTGGAGCGTCCCTCGGCCCATCTCGATTGCTCGGCGGGTCTTACCTTTGCATTTGCGTATGCAGCATCCAAACATCTGCGATTGGCATAGTTCGGGAATTTATGAAGTTTGATTCTTTGTTTTGTGAAGTACTTAATGCTTTCAATCGAGCCTGTATTCGAGTGAATTTTCTTACCTTGTTTGGAAATCTATGGGAGCGCGACAGCGCTCCCATGGGAGTAGCCCCCGAGATTGTGGTTTATTGTCTTGCAATAGAGGACAATCTCAAATCATCCTTCTATAATGCTTTTTGTCAATCGAAATATTTGTCTTTGAAATCTATGGGAGCGCGTCAGCGCTCCCATGGGAGTAGCCCCCGAGATTATGCTTTATTCGCTTGAAGTAGAGGATAATCTCAATAATTTTGCTCCTTTTTGATCAATCGCAAGATTTTTTGATACGCTCCCATGGGAGTACCTTTTGCTAATCGAATCCATTCGTCGAATGCAATTTCAAATCCTTCAAACGAATGTGAATGCTATCTTTACACCTGACGTCAATCGTGACATCTTAGGTGTGCACTCGCCGCTTTGCCAAGACATGTCTGTGTGGGCCCAATGTTCAGATTTTTGACTGCAGAAGACGCCGTTTTTATTTTGGACCTGACTTATCATGGTATAATCAAGATATTTCTCGGGTAACACATCTGTGTTTTTGATTTGTGCCAGGTCCCGAGTTTTTCGAGTGGGTTTGTGTTTCCTGTTTGACTCAGCCCCCGAGCATGATTTTGGGTTTCTGTTTGACCCAGCCCCCGAGCATGTCGAGTGGGATTTGGGTTGTCTGTTTGACCCAGCCCCCGAGCATGTCGGGTTCTGTTTGACCCAGCCCCCGAGCATGTCGAGTGGGCTGTAAGTCTTTGTGTTCACTGATTTTTGAGCTAGAATTTTGATGCTTATGTTTTTACGATCGAGTTCCCGATTGTTGAGTAGCGTAAAAGCATATATGAGAAATATGGAGGAACATGTATCTTTATTCAAAATATGTGTTCGATCAGCAAGCCGCCTCATTAAAACCTTCCAGTCCCCTTAGGTACCCTGGTAAGGGAAAAGAGTGCGTCTGAAACTTGCTGATTCTTTGGCCTTATGTGCTATTACATATGAGGTTAAAAGATCTATGCATAGAATCGACGCAGGTGCGCCACGTTCCATGGGTTTGATGCTACTTCGCCCGTCTTTGCGTTCTTCAATCGATAGGCTCCTCCTTCGATGACTTCTGTGACAATGTAAGGTCCTTCCCAAGGTGATGCAAGTTTATGGACTTTCTTCTGTTTCTCCCGCAGCACCAAGTCTCCCACCATGAAGGACCGTGTGCGTAATCGACGACTATGGTAGTTGCGGAGGTCTTGTTGATAAACGGCTGTTCGTGCCAAAGCCGTATTGCGTGCTTCTTCCAGCAAATCGGCTGCATCTTCGAGTGCCTTGTTCGCGTCGTTTTCTTCATATGCTTCCACTCGTGGTGCATTAAACTTGACGTCAGATGGTAATACTGCCTCCGCACCATAGACCATGAAGAACGGTGTATACTGTGTGGAGGCGTTTGGAGTGGTCCGTAAGCTCCATAATACTGATGGAAGTTCATCTACCCATGCACCCGCGGCCCTTTTGAGTGGTACTAAGAGTCTCTTTTTGATGCCACTGCATACGAGTCCATTGGCCTTTTCAACCTGCCCATTGGATTGTGGATGTGCCACAGAGGCGTAGTTTAGTTTGATGTTTTGTTCCTTGCAAAAGGATTTGAACTCTTCCGCCGTGAAGTTTGTACCATTATCAGTGATGATGCTATCCATTACTCCAAATCGATACATGATCGATTGTATGAAACGAACTGCCGTAGAAGCTGTTGAGCTTGCGATAGGGATTGCTTCGATCCATTTGGTGAATTTGTCGACTGCCACTAGCAAGTGAGTATGACCTCCTTTTGATGATTTCTTCAGTGGTCCCACCATGTCAAGCCCCCATTGGGCAAAAGGCCATGCTAATGGTATGGTTTTTAGCGCTGACGCGGGTGCATGTGGCTTGGAAGCGAACTTCTGGCAACCAATGCATCTTTTGACTATGTCCTCTGCATCCCTTAGCGCTGTAGGCCAGTAAAACCCTGCTCGGAAGGCTTTGGCTACGAGTGATCGACTGCCCGCGTGGTGCCCGCAAGTACCGGCATGAATGTCCCGAAGGAGATCCTTGCCATCTTCGAGTGCAATGCATCTTTGGAACATACCTGAGGTGCTGCGTTTGTACAACTCACCGTTTATGATGGTGTATGCTTTTGCCCGTCGAGTGACACGTCTGGCCTCGTTTGTATCTTCTGGTAGTTCATTGCGAAGTATGTATGCGAGAAAAGGTTGAGTCCATATTGGCTCAATGAGAAGTACCTCAATCGGAGGATCCTCTGTGCTTGGCGCTTTGCTTTTGTCTGTAGCTGCTGTCGTAGCCGATGGTCGTTTGTCGATTGACCTACGTTCTATTCGTTCAAAGAAAACACCCGGCGGGACTGGTGCTTTTGTGGAAGCAATGTTGGCTAATTTGTCGGCCTCTTCATTGCTTTCTCTCCCTATGTGTCGTAGTTCACAGCCATCGAAGCTGCCCTCCATTATGTTGTACAAATCCCGATAAGCGATCATGTTGTCTGCGATTGCATCACAGGCCTTCATTGTTTGCTGCACAACCAAGTTAGAGTCGCCATAAATCATTAGTCGAGTGCATCCCATGGCTTTTGCCATGCGCATGCCATGGATTAGACCTTCGTATTCGGCCTCGTTATTTGATGGGAACTCGAAACCCATTTGCAAGATATAGCGCAGTTTGTCGCCTTTTGGTGATATGAGTATGACGCCCGCTCCTGCTCCTTCATTCTTTTTGGACCCATCGAAATACATTGTCCAGGAATTTGATACGTCAGGTACCCCTGGCAATTGGCTTCTACCCACTCGGTGTGAAAATCGGGTAGGACTTGTGATTTGATGGCTTTCGGGTGTTCGTACTTGATTCCTAGTGGCCCCAGCTCGATGAGCCATTTTGCTACGCGCCCCGTTGCGTTGGGGTTTGTGAGGACGTCTCCAATCGCTGATTTATTGACCACCGTTATCGGGTGTTCTGTGAAGTAGTGCGCCAGCTTTCTTGAGGTCATAAATACGGCGTACGCCAATTTCTGATATTGTGGGTACCGCTGTTTGGACGGGGAAAGAACTTCACTTACGTAATATACTGGCCTCTGTATGCTTTGACTATGTCCTTCTTCCATGCGGTCGACCACCAGCACGGTGCTGACCACTCGGTTGGTGGCTGAGATATATAGGTAGAGTGGCTCATTTTCCTTAGGTGCTACGAGGATTGGCGGGCTTGTGAGCATCTTTTTGAGTTCGAGAAAAGCGGCTTCAGCTTCATCCGTCCACTCGAACTTGTCTGCTTTCTTCATCAATTTGTAAAATGGAAGTGCTTTTTCGCCTAGTTTGCTGATGAATCGACTGAGTGCTGCTACTCGACCAGCTAGCTGCTGTACCTCATGGAGTTTGGTAGGTCTATTCATTGTGAGTATAGCTTGTATCTTTTCTGGGTCTGCTTCGATTCCACGTGCAGATATCAAATAACCCAAGAGTTGTCCAGCTGGGACACCGAAGGTGCATTTCTTTGGGTTAAGCTTGATGTTGTATCGATTGAGATTCTTGAATGTCTCCTGTAGATCACTGATTAATGTGTCCTCCTTTTCAGTCTTGATGACGATGTCGTCGACGTAGACCTGAACATTGCGTCCTATCTGTTCTTGTAGACAGTTTTGCATCATGCGCTGGTAGTTGCGCCTGCGTTTTTGAGCCCGAAAGGCATGGTTGTGTAGCAGTAGACCCCGAGTGGGGTTATGAATGCTGTTTTGTCTTCGTCTTCTTCTTTCATCCGAATTTGATGGTATCCTGAATATGCATCCAAAAATGATAACCGAGCGCATCCTGCTGTTGAGTCGATGATCTGATCGATTCGTGGTAATGGAAAGTGATCTTTTGGACAGCATTTGTTTAGGGCTGTAAAATCTACACACATCCGCAGGGTGTCTGAGTGCTTCTTTTCGACCAGTACAGGGTTAGCAACCCAGTCTGCCTTTTTGATTTCTCGAATGAACTTTGCAGCAAGTAACCTATCAACTTCTGCCTCGATTGCACCTCTTTTGGGATCGGAAACACGGCGCATAGTTTGCTTGACTGGTCTAGACCCTGGCTTGAGTTGTAGAGAATGCTCGGCGAACTCCTGGGGACACCTGGCATATCAGCTGGGCACCATGCGAATATTTCCCAGTTTTTACGAGAAATTCGACGAGCATTTTCCTGTTCGCTGTAAGACTCGATGATATGTTGACTGTTTTTGAGGGATCAGTTGGGTGCACTTGATGCTTTTTGTGTCGTTGGTTGCATTGAATTGTCTGTCGGATGCTAACCTCTTGTGTTCCGGCAGAAGTGTGCGGTCGTTAGAAACCTCGAGTTTGGCGAATGATTGCTCCATCCCATACATCTCTGAGATTTTGCTGAAGTCACGGTCACATGAATCTGACCTTTGAAAGTTCCCGTTGATCGTGATGACTCCTTTTGGTCCTGGCATTTTGAGCTTGAGGTAGGCGTAGTGTGGGACGGCCATGAATCGAGCGAAAGTGGGGCGCCCAAGTATTGCATGGTATTGTGACTTCCAATCGACCACTTCGAACTCAATCGACTCGGTTCTGAAGTGAGTAGGATCTCCAAACGTAACATCGAGTTGTATGTGCCTTCTGGGAGCACTGCTTTGCCTGGAACGATACCGTGGAAGGTATTTGCGGATTTTGGCAGATTTTCGACTGGTTTGTTCATTCTGCGTAGCGTATCTGCAAAGATTATGTTGAGGCCACTACCTCCGTCCATGAAGACCTTGGTCATGGCGTAGCCTCCGATTTGGGCGTCGAGTACCAAGGCTGCATGCCCTGGTCGATATACTGCGGGTGGGTGGTCCTCTCGATTGAAGACAATCGGAGTTTCTGATCCTTTCAAAAAATTGTGATGGCTGGGGTGCCATGACCGCCATATTGACGTGTCGAGTGTGTAATTTTTGCTCTCTTTTGGAGGGACGTCCTCGCTGGATCATGTTCATCTGCCCGCGAGTTACGGGATATTTTTGTTCATCTCCTTGCTGCATCTGGTGCACGGCTGCTGCCATTTGTGTTCCCGTAACGGGTTGTGCTGGCACCATGTATACTGGCGTCGGTTGCGCTGGTGTTGGTGCAGTATACACCTGAGTAGGCTGTGTTTGCGGTGGTATGGAATATACTGTGCTTGTTGTACTTGTTGCGGTGCTGGATATGCCTGAACAGGCTGTGCTTGTGATGTAGTCGATGGAGCGTGCGTCAGTTGAGGAGGTGCACGTCCATCTCTTTGCATTCGTGATATATGTTCAATCGCGAGTTGATCGAATTCCCTGCAATTTCTCAGCGAGTGGCTAGAGCGAAGCTTACCATCATCCCCTCTGTAAAGATGGAATCTGCAATAATCGTTCATCCTCTCTTCGACTGAGCGCTCAGGCTCTTTGTCTGCTCGCCTGCGCCACTCTGGCCTTCTGTAGCTATCGCGGTCGTCGCGTCTGTGTTCTCGACTGTCACGTCGATCGTCTGTACGGTGGTCTCGATTACCTCGGCGGTCGTCCGTATGATGATCTCGATTATCACGATGATCGTCGGGTCGTCTGTCAGTTTGGTCGCGACTGTCCCTTGACTGGACAAAGCCTGCTGCGATGAAGTTTGGATGGTCATCGTCGTGATAACGATTCTTGCGTTTGCGCCTTCGATCATCTCTGTAGCTATCTCTGCGGTCTCGACTGCCACCCTCGTGATTTTCATGTGATGCTACGGGTCGAGTGCCTCGTACGGAGTCTTCTCCGTCTGCCCACTTTGTTGCGAGTACCATGAGTGCGGCCATTGTCTTTGGGTCTTCTCGACCAAGTGTTTCTTTGAAGTCTTCCCTCCAGAGTCCGTTTTTGAAGGCGTCGATTGCCCTATCTTCTGATACGTTGCCTACTGAGTTACGGATGGTGGTCCACCGCCGTATGTACGATCTCAGAGATTCATCTGACTTTTGCTTGCAGGTCCGGAGCTCCTCGAAGGTTTTGGGGCGCTCACATAGAGGCTCGAAGTATTTGATGAAATCACCCTTGAAGTGTTCCCACGAATCGTAGTATGATTCGGGTAGCGATTTGAGCCAATCGCGAGCCGTTCCTTCCATCATAAGTTGTATGTACTGCATAGCTGTAGTTGTGGTGCCGCGCTGACATCCGACTGCCAGCCTGTAATCTTCTAGCCAGCCTGATGGCTCTTGTTTGCAGTTGAACTTAGGCGTGGTAGCTAGCGAAAATTTCTTGGGCATACGAGCCTCCCGGATCCGTCGAGTGAAGCATAGCGCTCCACATGGCCCGATTTCTGCTTCCGAGTCTGAGCTGTTGCTGTATGACCTCCTCGAGTGGCTCCTACTGGAACGATGACGGCGTGAGCTTTTTCGACTGCTCCTTCCCCGAGGGCTTCGACTGCGACGGTCCCGATCTGTATCTCTCCTTGGAGTTGCTTGTGGATGCTGTATGGCTTGTGCTGCTATTGCCAGTTGTTTGTACAGTTGGAGGTGCTGATCCCTCTTTGGGTCTCCTGCAGGAGGTTCGATTGTTCTGAGGTAGGTGCCTAGCGTCATCAGCGCCCCGGCTGGCTCAGTAGGTATGGGAACTCCTTCCGCGTCGACTGCCATAAAGGCTGGGTTTAGGTTCCGAGTGACCGCTGCACGATCTGCGTCTCCGAGGTTTATGAATCGTGACCTATTCGCGGGGTCGTTTCTGCCTGTTGAACTGTAGACAATGCTCTTCTCCGAGCACTCGATATGCTGGCTTGCTTTTTGCGTTCTTCGAGTACTGCTCGGTATTCTTTAACCGTATCGATTCTTGCCACTGGAAGTATTGTAAGGTCAATACCTCTTCCGGAGTTGCGTTTGCTGGTAGCATTGTGCAGCTTTCGATTACTTTGCTCACTTTTTCCGCCATCTCTGCGGTGATGGTCAGCGTGGTTGTTCCGTCTGGCATGGTGACTGTGCAAGGGTATTCTGTAGGTCGACGGCATGTTGCGGCTGCTGATGTTTCTGCTGTACTCGCGGTGTACACCTGATACGGTACCACCCGATCTTCTGCCCACGTGTTGCTGATGCGCATTATGGATTCGGCGTCGTCATCCAGGCTCATGTTGGAGTTGCTTTGCTTGTTGGGGTTTCCGCACAATCGAGTTGATCTTCGAGTGCTTTGTCCAGGCTATCTGCGTCGCAGGTGAATATCTCGTGGCTGGCACGGATTTCTGGGCCGTTGAGATCGGCGAGGTATATGTTGTCATCTATGTTCTCCTTGTTCCCCGCGACGTCGTTGCAGTCGACGACGTTGTCGAGTGACTCGATTGAGTTGTTTGGGCGGTACGCAGATTCGATCTCGCTTCTTCCAAATCTCTTTGCCACCTCGTCACGGAACTCTTGCGAGGTCATGGACGTTGCAGAGTCGCTTGGCGATTGGATCGGGACGATCTGTGACGATGTCGCGCCCAAGATGGATGGTGTTGCAGTCGAAGCGTTGTCGATTGTCTCCATGTTGAGTGTCTCCACGTCGAGTGGGTCTAACAGGTCCTGCACACCATCTTTATCGACAAAGAAGTTAAATTTTCCAACCGTAATATCCAAACCTGATTCGAGTCCGGCAAAGGCTTGCTGAGCTTCCATCGAGTGCGGCGTGAGCCTCCTTGGAGATTTTGGCGAGTGATCGCTTTTTGATTGATGCTGGTAGATCTTGCCGGCGAGTTGCTGTTTGCAACGGTGGTCGGTGATTTGCTTTTTGATGATGCAGTAGGCGAGTTACCTTGTGCAGATGCGATCGTCGGGTGGCCGCTTGATGATGAAACCGGCGAAACCGTGAGCCCAATACTACCTTTTCCCACAGACGGCGCCAATTGTCGAGGTGTGCCCTCGGCAAGTCCCATGGTTGCTATACCTAGGGTTGATTGTGTGGTAGAGACGCGTAGTATTGGTGGAATCGACGGCTGACAAGCTGGATTTACCCAGGTTCAGGGCCCTCGAGTGAGGTAAAACCCCTACTTCCTGCTTGTCTGTGTTTATGGTTTGAATATGGAGGTTACAAGGGTTCGACGAGCAGCTGATCTCGTCGAGGTTTTGGTGGCTATGGATTGCTTGCCTTGATCGATCACCCTCCCAGCCTTTATATAGGAGGCTGGGTCTCGGGAAACATAACCGACCAAGGTTACATATATGGAAAGCCTTAACCGACTATAACTTGATCTAACTTGGAAAACACTCTTCGTTTTAGGCCTTCCTTCATGGGCTTCGATTAATCTTTGGGATTCTTTGATCATCACGTGCACCAGGTACCCTTAAGCTGGGGTACCCACAGAGCATAACCTCGTCAAAAGGCATATGACAGAGTGAGCTGAGCTTTTCTCCGTGAAGTGCTCATAAAGAAAGGCTTTGACCCCGGAACAGTACACAGATTGATGAACTTGGTTACAGGAGGTCAAACAACCATCAACATCAATGGAGAAGTTGGGCATTATTTTAGGAATAGGAGGGGGGTTAGACAAGGGGATCCCATTTCCCCCCTCCTCTTTGATTTCATTGCGGATTCGTTGGCGGCTATCCTTGATAATGCCAGAGTGGCAGGTCACATAAAAGGGGTGGTTCCACATTTGATTCCCGGTGATGTCTCTTACCTCCAGTACGCAGATGACACAATCCTTTTCAGCCAGAATGATGCCAGCTCCACAGCCAACCTAAAATTCCTGCTAATCTGCTTTGAACTGCTATCTGGCCTCGAAATCAACTTCTTAAAAAGCGAGGTTATTGTCATTGGAGTCCCACCGCAAGAGCAAGCCAGAGTGGCTAACCTCTTCAGTTGTAAAACTGGCTCTTTTCCCATGACATATCTAGGTTTCCCTCTGTCTAACCATAAACTTTCCCTAGCTGACTGGGAAGGCCTTGTGGGTGTGGTTGGCCGCAGAGTGGACCCTTGGCAAGGGAGCTTTATGTCCTCAACAGCTAGACTCACCCCACAAACTTCTCACTCACGAGCTTTCCTATGTTCTACATGAGCTTGTTTCTTCTTGCTGAAGGCACTCACAGTGGCTTTGATAAACACCTCGCTAGATTTTCTGGGAAGGTGTTGGGGACAAACGCAAATACCATATGGTCCGTCGGCCAGATGTGTGTAGCCCTAGGACCCAGGGGGACTTTGGGCCACTGACACGCGTGCTCTAAATAAGGCACTAAGGACAAAATGGATCTGGTGCTTCCTTGATGATGACAACCAGGATGTTCTATGGGTTAAACTTCTGAAAGCCAAATATGAAGGTGCAGATAACATCTATGATAGCTCTTCAGTGCGAGGGTACCAGTTCTGGCATAGCTTACACATGATCAAATGTTCAAATTAGGAGCCAAGTTCTATTTGGGAAACTGTAAGAATATTTTGTTTTGGTCAGACTGGTGGACTGGGGACGAATCGCTATAGATTAGATATCCTAGGCTGTTTGAGATCAGCTCAAACCCAACCTCTTCGGTGGCCCAGGCCCAAAGAGGCGATGGTTGGCTGCTGCACTTCCGAAGAACGTTTGGTCCTGAGGAACTGTCCCAATGGGGAGCCCTCTGGAATGAAATAGAAGATATTAGCCCTACTCCTGACCACGATGCTGTCAGTTGGGCACTTGAACCATCAGGAAAATTCTCTGTCTCTTCTTTGTACCAAAAAAATATGTCAAGGGGAAGAGTTCCCCTTTGCAAAGACAATTTGGTCAGCTTCAATTCCACTTAAGATCAAGATTTTCACTTGGCAACTAATCAAAGGCGGGCTTCCTTCCAGTGACAACATCAACAAGCGGAATGGCCCTTCAAACGCCCTTTGTAGCGAACCAGAAGACGCCAACCACGTTTTCTTTAACGGTTCTCTGGCTCAGTTTATTTGGAGTGATTGTCGTGATATGCTAAATTTTGATTCGAACCATGCATAGTTCTTTTGGTCAATTATTTCATCTGCTGGCACCTTTGCATACTAAAGCTAGACGCATGGTTTGGATTCTGTTCGCTCCACAGAGCTGGACAGTGCGCAACAAATTCACCATTTAGTCCATCTTTCCCATGCAACCAGACCTTGTGTTCCAAATTCGTCTTATTCTGCAGCAGTGGCGGCCTCTGCTAAAGCCTAAGGAGCTGGGGATGATGGAGGTGACTATGGAGCTGCTCAAGACCCTCTACGACAAGACTCACTCTCCCCTGTACGGTTATAGCTTTACCTTTTAGTCTTAGGCTTTGCTTGTAAACTTGTTTATAATCTGTTGTCGAGAGCCTGTTCTCGCTATCTTTTTTGTACTCCTAGTTTGTATCCAAACTCATGTGAACTCGTCAGGGCTTTATTAGGTTAAAGTCGGGCCTTTAGGCCTGTTATCAAAAAAAAAGTAGTCTGAAGTAGTCGGCGTGGCGTTGCCGAATAAAGACGTCATCATCAAACAGGGGGAGAACCATAATTCTCGTATGTACAGCACGGCCCAGTCTGAATTGGTCCTACTATGGATTAGGACAAAGCTGGCTAAATTTTTTTGTCAGTGAACAATTGCTTCGGGTCTCCGCAACGGTGCATGGCCTCCCTATAAAAAAAAAGGTTCATGGTCTGAAAGCTGCTTAGAAATTGGAAAGGTAAAAACGCGATAATTCGATTATTCAGTTGTACATCCGACAATTCCATAGAAAATGTAGGAAACATGACTCACTAGTCACCAATGCTAATGCCTTATTAGAGATGACAAATGTGAAGTTGGAGTGAAAAAAACATAGTGCTTCAAAAATTTCTTTGTTAGGCATGCTGCTTGTTTTCTTACACCACAAAATGACTCGAGTATGTACACATTAAAAAAATATGACTTGGGTGTTTAGATAGAACTCTAAGCATTTTTTTATAAGAAGTTAGCTGTGCCGAGAGCAAGCGCCGGCACTTGAGCTCGAGATCGGCGGGCATGGAAGGTATTAGCACCTGGTAACCATCCGGGTTGGGCATCGGTTCACAGTATGTGCACATTTATCCATTTACTCAATTTCGAGTAATAAACTATAGATTGTGGTTTTTCTAATTCATTTTTCCCTTTGGTTTGTGTGTGGAGGGGGGAGCAATCTCGTGATTGTCTAGTAAACCAATCCAAAGTTACAGCCTGCCTACAAATAGGCAATGGTGGGAACGAAGAACGTATCTTGTGTTCCCACCTCTTGGGATCTCCCGATACTCCACAATCCCACTTCTCAAACATCTATACCAACTTATCTATCTTGCCGCAAAATTTCCATTAAATTTAAATCTTTACATCTAACACATTTCCATGCATCCTAAAACAACTATAATTCCTGCTTAATTAAAACAACTACAATATCTAATATAAAAATTATGAAAATAACTTCTCACTTCCATTTAACCCCATCTTTATATTTGTTTTCTTTCATATTTTGCTTTTCCTTTTGTTTTGCAACAAAACAACATTGGAATAATGATCAAGAAGAAGAAAAATAATTGTGAGACATTTTAGCTCACAAAACAATTATAGTCTCCCTAAAACAGTATTCCAATAATAATCAAGAAAAAGGAAAATAAATGCAAGACATTTCAGTTCGCAAAACAATTATAATTTCCCTTTTCCAAAACTTATCAAAACATATCAACACCCTCACATTTCAATTTATTAAATATTTGTAACTATGACAAAATATTTCAAAAATGCTAACAACAGAAGAAAAAAAAACACTTGAACATTTCAACTTACTACAAAATTGGAAGCTAAAAAAAACTCTAAAATATATCAACATTTCGACGTTTCAATTTGCTAGAAATTTAGAAAAACGATAGGATATTTCAAAATGCTCATAGAAAACGTAAATGCAACACACTTGAACATTACAACTTACTAGAAAATTGAAGATACTATAAAGTACATCTCACATATTGCATTCTCCACTACAAATATATCCGAAGATTCCAATTTCGTAAATACTAAGAAATATGCAAACAAATTTAATAAATGCTGAAAATAAAAACTATTTGAAGATAACCATAATATATTTCCTCTGATTATGATGCTAAGTAAGAAAATTACAACAAAATGGAACCATAATCTACATTTCAATTTAGTTAACATATTTGAAGCTAACATACCTTAAATCCCTCTTATTATGTAGTTACACTTACAACAAAAAAAAAATGACTAGACAAGTACTTGAAGAAAATGCAAATTCATTTCCTCTAATTATAAATTGCAACTAAATTGAATTTAATAAATACTCATATAATGTATTCTCTCTGATTATTGAATTACACTAAAGATTTACAGCAAACCACAAACATATTATATCAATTCGAATAGGTTACTAATTACATATGTATATAATCGACAAAATATAAAAAATATACTAAATTGCTAGGGAAAAAAATGTTAACTATTTTTCACAAAAAACAAATAAGTTCAAACAACTCAAAAGTTAACTATATGGAAAGACCAATCATATTTAAGCATTCCAACTCAAATTACAAATTTGAACATTTCAAAGAGTTAATACGACTTCCAACACTTATCATTCCATAAACACTAAAAGAATCCAAATTTGAACAAATTCCAAATTGTCCAATTTTAAAACCTATTTTATCATTTCAACTCAAATTCCACATTTACATACTTCAGGATTTTAAATACCTTTCCAAATCTTACCATTCTGTTAACATTAAAAGAATACAAATTTGAATACATTCCAATAAGGACAATTTTCAAAACATCAACATTCTTTTAAGCGCAAACTTTTTTGAATCAAAATAGCATTCATATTTCAATAACTTCTTAAAAAGATATTTGAAAATTATCAAACGGACACGCCAATAAATACCCATCGACAAAATATGACAAATATTATCAAAATGGTAGACACAAAAAATGATAACTACTTTTGACAAAAACAAATAAGTTTGAAAAATTCAGATTGGCGTACATTTGGATATTTTCATTGAAAAATAAACATATTTAAGCATTCCAACTCAAAGTACACATTTGAACATTTCAAAATTTAATATGACTTCCAAAGCTAGAATAATTCAAATTTGAACAAATTTCAAATTGTCCAATTTTAGAAAACCTATTTCACCATTTCACTTCAGGATTTTAAATAACTTTCCAAATCTTATCATTTTATTAACATTAAAAGAATTCAAATTTGAACACATTCCAATAAGGACAATTTTCAAAACATCAACATTCTTTTAAACGCAAACTCTTCTGAATTAAAATATCATTCATACTTCGACAACTTTTTGAAAAAAAGATATATGAAATTTATCAAACGGGCGCGGCATTGCCGCGCTAATATCCCTAGTAGTGTAACTAATAATCCAATCAGTGTGATTGTAATAGCGAGTAAGATAATAATAACTCCAAATGCATATTGCAGGAAAATCTCCTTCTTGAGAAAAATCTCTTGATCTTCTACATCTTCAGCGAGTTGCATTTGTCTTTGTTTGTAATCTTTGAAAATATCGGTTATATGAAACTTCATTTCCATATGTTTTTTATTTATCTTTTTATGTTTTTCTATCATCTACTTATCTTCCACTATCCTCTTATTGCCTTTTAAAAAAGCATTCATTGCTTTCTATATCTTTCCCGTTGCCTCTTGAGCAAGCTCTACCTTTATTTTCTTCCTTGTTCTTTTCATCGATTGTGAAGTTCAAAAATTTCAAAATAAGCATTTTGACTTTGCGACAATGCTTCAAATCAACTTTCATACCTTGGACACCGCAATCACATATTGAATCTTAGACGACAATGTTTAAATCAAATAAAATCAGCATAACTTTGGATGATCTTGAAATAAAACAAACCTTAAAAGCTATACGAGTTTTAGTCCATGTATTTACCTTGTACTCTCAAATGAAAAACAGGGCATAACCTATTTACCAAAATCTTTTAAACTAGCCCAGCCTAAATAATTTTCAACGGAAGAGCGAAGGTGTTAGGCCAAGACTTTTCCTAAATCTCCGAAATGTTTTCTACGGTGTACTGCAAAATTTGTTTCATTACACAAGTTATGAAACGTGCAATACATGAGAATGGAAAATAAGCTTTCCAAATTATAGTAAAAAAAAAACTGGTAAGCAACATACAGTAGGAGCGAGCATTGTCTGTCCGGCCCCACACCGCAGACACACGAAACGCTAAACCAAACATTCACCGTAAAAACCCCACGTACATGCCACTGACGAGTGGCCCAACGAGCGAACCCAGGCGATCGACCCATGCGTGTACACAGTCGCTGGAATTCCCACCATCGAGGCTGACTAATTACCCTCATACCCCCGCCATTTCCCATAAACCACGGGCCGCGCCCCTGGTCGCTGACCCTTCTCAGGAGAAGCGCGGTGGCATGCACGTAATTCTAGCCCAAACCCGAGGGCCCTCTACCACGGCCTCCGGTATAAATAGCAGTCCTCACGGCCCCCTTCTCTTATTCTCTTATAAGCCAGCAGATTTTTCTCTCTCGCTTCCTCCTCCCACCTCTCTCTTCCTCTCGTTCGTTCACCTCTTCTTTGGCTCCTCCTGCCGTGTTGAATTACCATCCTGCCCCTGGTGGGCCCCACCACCGTTCTGCCCCCCAGATAAATATTTCTTTTTTTTCATCTGTTGTTTTCCCATCAGAAACCGCTTTCCACTCCTCGATTATTTTTCGCTGCTGACGTGGCGGGTTGGAGCCGGTCGATATGTCGCTGAGCGAGAAGCTGGAGGCAGCGCGTGTGGCACTGGGCAAGCGCAAGCAGCGGGAGCTGCAGCAGCTGGGCCCTCCCGCGGCTGGCGCTAAAGCCGAGCTGTCCAAGCCGGGAGGCAACAACAACAAGCTCCTAGCCGGGAACCTGGCCCACGAGTTCCTGACCCACGGCACGCTCCTGGGCCGCCGGATCGAGCCGATGATGCAGCCCGCTCGGCCCGAGCCCGAGCCGAAGCGCAGGTACGCCGAGGTGTCCTGGCTCCTCATGGCCAACGGGGCCCACGTCCCAGGCGTCGTCAACCCCACCCAGCTCGCCCGCTGGCTCCAGATAAAGGAGTGACCTCCCGCCGCGCCGCGCCACCATTCGCTGCCCCGCCGGCCGCCGCCGAAGATCGTTCTCTTTCTCGATGGATGCCCGGGAGGAACAAGACACCGAGACATAGCGGTTCCACCGTTCTAATCGATCCCCTCTTCGCCATTATTTACTACAGTAGTTTTCCCTAGATCTAGCGAGAAACTTCTGGTTGTTGTTGCTGTTGTACTTAGCTATCTCTGTTCGATGCATTGCCACTACTAGTATCTCTCTCTGCTTTTATTTTTATCTCTGTTAATCTTGCCTTTTCCATGCGCTCCAAAGCCGATAGGAAAGAAAAGTCGATCGGCCTCGTTGCGGAAACGTTGCCATGTATGGCGACGCAGCGAGCATGGCGTGCGCGTCCTCCACATCGGCGGAGACGGCAAAGGCTTCGACGGTAGTAGTTGGTCCCCGTTTCTTGCCATCTCCGTGTATGTCTGGGTCGGCCACAAATGCATGGATCGGCATGGCATGGGCGCCTTTGGTTCCTGGGGTGAGCGCCGGCTCTCAGCGAGCTCTCGTCAATAAATAGATACAGGCAGCTAGCTGGCGCGCACCAAGGAAACTTCAGAGAACCAGTAGTAGATCTGTATTTTCATCTTTGATTATTCTTCATTTTTTCTTTGCCAATTAGGAAATGTTGATTATTGAGACAGGCTTTCGCTGTGACCAATTAAGCCACCTCAGAGTTGGCGGCGAACTCGTGCAGGCAGGCAGGCCGGTGCACGGAACGAAGCTTGTGATTAGTAAACGGATTTGTTTATGGGAGCAAGGAGCGAAAGGGGGTTAGGTTAGGCCAGCCCCAATCTTTGTTTCCAGAGGAAGCTTAGTTGGTCCTTGTTGTTCTCTCCCACCGATCGATTGATTGGTTAGCTTAGCTTGCTCAACTGATTTGGTTCTTGCACCTACCTGGTCCATATTCCATCTTCCATGGTTGCATTTATTTAAACATAATAACGGCAACGCTGTTGATCCGGTCGATCTTAATTCATCGTCTATCGATCATCGGTGCTGGTCAATGGTCTGCGATGTCGATTGTGCGAGCGATTGGGGAACAAAGATTGTTGATCGTGGCAGTCCGTGAGTATTCGTCCTATGTGGCGTTGTGGGTGGTACTTTGTGTCTTTGTTACCCATATTTTGCGTGGCTGGGATGCAAGAAGGCTGCCGGACCGAGCCTTGACCTGACCTGTTGAGCAGCCGTCGGGCAAACGCTCTCCGGGTAATTTCCCGGCGTGGTCTCCGGCGAGGCCACACACTTTAAACACGCCATTCATCGCTTTCATGTACTGGCATCGACATACTTTTCTAGGATGAGATCAGGTTGCCTTGTTGAGCCGAATTTACAGCTCATTGGTGCTTCTCAGATTTTAATTAGTTCTTGCATGGTTGGTTGTCCGCGAGAATTGCTACTAGCTAGACAAGGCGACGGTTCGTGTCATTGAAGGTGCCAACGTCCGGGTGCTCTGTACTGTGTCCGCCCCGAAAGGATAATACGGAGTCTAGTTGTTTTGTAGCCGGAAAGAAAAAACAAATTTCCTTCTCTCTTCGACTCTTCTCCATACCTAGAAGTCTATAACATGGCGTCACCGAACTATCTTGTTTCATTTTTTCCCAGCCCCCCTTCCTGGAATGAATGTGCAACCCTCTATGTATTCTCAATTTATTATGGCTATTAGAGAAAATTCAACGCCCCAAAAGGATGATACGGATTCTAGTTGTTTCGTAACTGAATTAAAAACACATTTTCCCTCGGGAAGGGCGATTTGGCACCCGGGCACACCTGCTCCTGTAATCTGGACCGTGCAAGTACCTTTGAGATTGTGCATCTGGTATTTGTCCGCATCTGCATGGGCGCAGTAAAAAACTGGTGGGTGCTGTAAAATCGCATCGGCCACCATGGGTCGTGGGTTTCAATATATGACGGCAGGGTGCATGTTCGACGGAGCACCCGAACGGAACTGGACGTGCAGATTTCTTGTCCCTTCTGGACATGATGCCAGGATTTACTGAACCGTGTGACTTGGAAATCTGAAAAGGGCTGCACATAATGATGCGCTGATTATATCATTAGCTGCAAACTTGACTTGCATAGTTTGGCTACCCAGCTGACAAACACAACGACATTTAATCAGATCGCTAAACATGCGGCAAACTTGATCACATAGATTTGCTAGCCCCACTGATCAGACGAACAGAAGGACACGTAGTTCTTTGACTCGATTAGGCCGGCAAGCACAACACCGAGGAGGACTGTCACTAACAAATTGAACATAGAGACAATGATTAATCCTGGCAATATCACGTACGCATGTGCAAGGTGAGCCCCTTGCAATGGCGGCCTTGTTCGGTCGATCTGCTCCATGAGGGGCTGACGCGGTCCTCATGGCCAGCATCCTACTGATGTGCAGCTCGCCGGGCGAGTTCCACTCAAATATTTGTATGGTACAACAAATTCAAAAGGAAGGGGCAACGGAGAACACAAATTTGATGACAAACACAAATTTCTATTACTTACCAATATCAGTTCACCAGCTTCAGGCTAAAAATCACTGCAGGTATGTAAAATTACTGACGCAAAAAACATCTCGAGTGACATAATAAGCAAAAATTATTTTGGGTCATTATATCATCACACGTAGGACACAGATATTGACACGAGTTACTAGGAAAATGCTAGCAGTGGATAGCACATCGAAAGAGGAAAATCTGTGACACAGGGGTATGGCAAAATCATGGAAATGCACCGAACAGACAGAGGAGATGCACAAGTGTGGAACACAAGCCTGCTAGCTTCCATAACACACCTCAGCTCGGAATTTTGGAGCTGTATTGATGGATGACGACATGGACGACGCAGAGGGCGAGACGGCGGAGAGGGCCTGCGCGAGCGAGGCCATGGCGCGCACCTGCACCTCCATGTCGGCGATGCAGTCGGACCCTTCGGACAGGAGCGCCGGGAAGGCAAGCTTCCGGTACCCGGGCACCAGCCGCCCCAGCGCCTTCCTTGCCAGCGCCGGGACCGGCGTGCTAGCGGAGGTCAAGCCAGTGCAGGGGCGTCGTTGCTGCAGCGCCGGAGCAGGCGCCCGGGCGCGAACGAGAGCATGCGGTCTGCGTGGCTGCGGGAGACGAGAATGATGGCACGAATCCGCCGCGAGCAGCCTCGGATGGCGACTGCGAGCGCGCGGTCGGCCGCTTCACGCACCTCACACGCCTACGACGGGAGGACGCCCCGGGCGCGTACGAGGATGACGAGGATTTGGGCGCTGCCAGGAACGTCGAGAGTTGGGGCAGGAGGTACATAGCGCTGGCGGAGTTGAGGGCCAGTAGGATATCCACGCCGCAGAAAGGGCAAGGAATCAAGGGGAGAATGTCTTTGGGGGATACTGGATCGAGTTGCTCCGGTGCTTGGACGGAGGTTGAGGACGGGTGCAGAACTGCAGATAGCTCTACTTCTCAAACCTGACATTATTAAATTTGATTGAGTTGTTGAGTAGGTGAGCGGTGGAACGGCGTTCGTTTTGATAACGGAACAGGTGAAGGAGCAACGACGCAATGGTCAATTAATGTCTGAGCAGTAGTGGGGCAGGGTGCGATTTCACCTCGGTAAAAAATTGTTGTAAGGAGCTGTGGACACAAATCTCGATGTGGACGAAGGTACAGGATAAAGAGAGCATCTGAGCTCGGGCTCCAAATTGGATTTTCGATTTCCCTCTTTCTTTTTTTGCAGTAAAACATGAACTTCAATACTTAACCAGCGGCATTACAATCATGGGCAATACAAGCAGCTAAGAATTCTGGGATGTAATTTAGCCAAAGACACCTTCTCCTAGAAGAACTAGCACGCTTGCAACAAAGATGAACTAAAAAACTAGCTTCCCTGCCCACAAAAACCAAACTAAACTTATTGAAATTTCCACTGAGCTCTTGAATATCATGGAAGATAGATGCAGCATTGCAGCCTCCGTTCTGTCAAAAGAATCAGAATTCCATAGCTTTACGACCCGAGCAGCGTCACTCTCAATAATCACGTTTCTGAAGCCCAAATCATGAGTTAGTTGCACACCATCTCGAACAACTAGAATTTCCATAGTCATGGGATCTACAGCATCCAGATACCATAAAGCTTGCGCTCTAACCAAGTGTCAAGAATGATCACGAATTCCCACTTCTGTGTTGGCCTGGTTCAAAATTCATCAAAAGAGGCATCCACATTTACCTTTAAACACATTAGCATCAGGAGGTTTCCATCTCACCTTGATCTTTGCTTTGGGTTTCTTCTCCGGCCCAGATTTTTACATATCAGCAACAATATCAAGAGCCCAATTGATGGACTGAATAATTGATCTTCCTTTCTCTTCGTGTTTCTTTGCATTGCGTTCAGTCCAAACCGCATAAGACCCACATAAAATGAGACATAACTGATCTTGTGTTAGTTCTTTGGATTCAATCATATCCATTGCTTATGAATGAGGGTGTGGAACATGGACTTTTAACCCTGTCATACTCTGAAGCTCACTCCAAAATAATTTGGCCCATGTGCAATCAAATAAGGCATGCTGAATCGTTTCATCAACCCCATAGAAATGGCAATAAGGAATTTTACGATATGTCTATTCCGTAGAACGGATCTAGCTGGTATGAACTCATGGATCACTCTCCACCAGAAGTTACGAATTTTCGATGGCACTGTCACTTTCCATAGCTTCTTCCAAGCCGGATTATTCCTTCCATGAGAGGTTGATCCATTCTCGTTTTCATGCCGGCGTATATTCCCTCTCTTTCTCCCAACCTATAACCATGTGTTACTGCTATCTTGTTTGATTTCTCTCATGTCGTCCTTCTTGGAAGTTGACTTAGAAATTTCAACGCATAGCTTTTGAGGGTCAAATTTTCTAGGAAGTGGAGTTTGGTCCTACCGAACATCCATCGGGGAAGAAGAGAAAAGGAGGAAGGAGAATGTAACTCGGAACAAAAGGAGTACATAAGGTGGGAAAAAGGGTAGGTATGGATGTGAAACTAGAGCATCGACGACATACAATGGAAGGGGGAACTTGGCAGGTCAACGCGACAACTACCTCGAGCTCATCGGCCAGGTGGCTACTAACTGCGATGGTGACTCATTGCTCACCAAACAAACATGTAATGAGCTTCCGGTCGGGCCTAAATGAAGGCCTGGTCGACATATGACAACATGGCAACTTAAAGCTGCCAGTGGAAGATCGCAGTTGTGTGGTGCTGTGTAGTGCGGTGTGAAGAGCATAAAGAAGGGAGAAGGTGAGCCCATGAGGAATGAGAATCTAGGGAGTAGTGGTGCGGCAAGGGATATGGGAGGGAGGAGAAGCTCCGGTCGGTTGGAGGTAACATCCACCTGCCATATCTCATAATTGAAATATGCAACAACTATGAACATGATCCGGACTAACTTGAGCATCGCTACCGGCGAGAAGGTTTCGTCGTAATCAACTCCCTGAACTTGTCGGGCCTCGTAGATGGAGACATTTCCATCTATCACAGTCTTATTCGTAAAGACCCACTTGTGCTTGACGGGTCTTGCACTGGCTTGCTTTTCATCCATGGACTTTAACTCATATTTCATGGCTCCAAGCCATTATTTGGACTCTGGTCCCACCATTCTTCCGCGTAAGTATTGGGCTCATCGTTTTCCAATAGTATCACATCGCGAAAATTTTGTAGTCGATATGACCTTTCTAGGCCCGACACATCTTGTCGAAGGATAGTTTTCACGATCCCACGATAATCTCACTTCCGAGAATCAGAAGGCAGTGTACTTGTTCGGTAGGCAGCACGAGTCAACATGGATGAGTCGGTAGACGATGTAGATGAAGATTTCTCAGATTTTATTCATGTAGTGGCTACAAGACCAGTATAAGGTTCGACCTCGGCGAGCTTATAGATGTACTTGACCGTAGATGTTTTGAGCATCTAGGGTTTAAGACTATGGTGATAGGATGATGATGACGATGTGGTTTCGCCATGAATTGAGCGTAGATGTCTTGACGGGGGTTCTTCAATATATGTATCCCTCGGTAGATGTCCAAAGACTCCTCTGGCCGGTGGCCCACTTCTAGAAGCTGCTCCACCGACCTAAACCTGCCATGCCACACCAAGTCTTAAGGAGATTACCTTGCTACGGACTACATTGCACGGACAATATGAGCAAGTATCTTATTACAAACATGGTTACACAACTGAATCACACATTTTCAACAACACGTTCGATATACATAGCTCATAGGCATTACGTGAATTACATATACATCTGTCGAGTCGGCCTGCCGACTCCAACTCGAGCACACCCACTCCAACACCAACCACTAGTACAAGCGCCGCCATCCGCAACTTGTGCCGCAAAAATGATACCTCGTCAAGATCGGGCCATTCGTGTAGCCCATGCGCCACCTCGCGTCCACTAAATGGCGCATCGCCAGCCGCAGAGGCCGTCGGCCGCTACCCCATCGGACCAACGCCACCCCATGGGAGTGAAGCCTTGCCACCAGAACAAGCACTACGCTGATGTTGGATGCTGGAAGAACGACGAAGACACCGATGTGCACTTGTTGCCACCGCCGCGAGGTCTGAGAGCTAGATCAACACCACAGGACCCTCAACACACGCCATCGACTATCCGCCACCACATTGTTGACAAATACCACAACCACCTCAAGTCGGGGCTGCCCCGGCAAGACGACCTTTGTCGTCCCAACCTCTCTCAAGTCAGCCCCTAGCGCCTCCAATGGCTACGTCCCTGACCCCGTCTCCTTCCACTGAGCTCAGCGACGACGACTTGTTGGTCGTTAGTTGGCACTTGCCCTAGATCTCTAGGGCTAGGGAGGTCTCTTTGGACGTGCAGAGCCGCGTGGTGACGAGGGTAGACTCATCAAGACCCATGGTTAAGGTCCCTAGGTTATGAATATGGGGGAGAGAACGTGGTAGAGCTGGAAGTATCGTCGGCTGACAAGCAGGCAAAGATTTTACCCAGGTTCAGGGCCCTCGTGTGGAGGTAACACCCCTACGTCCTGCCTGTCTGTTATTGATTTGTGATATGATGGTTACAAGGATCCCGGCGAGATGTCGATCTCGCTAGGGTTTGTGACTCTGGTGGTTCGTTGTCTGGTTCGATGGCCCTCCCAGTCCTTAAATAATAGGCTGGGTCCCGGGTGTTCGTAACCGACTCGATTTACAAGTAAGGAAACTCTAAACCGACTATTGCTTCGCCAAACTTGAAGGATACTTCATCTTCGTGGGCTTCCCTTCATGGGCTTCATGTAGGCTCTGATAGTTGGGCCTAGTCGATACGTGCACCAGGTACCCTCATGGTAGGGTACCCGATAGGCATACCCATGTCAGTAGCCCCCGAGTACTTGTCTGATTCGAAGAGTCGGGCATGGACTCATACATCATGCACGTTATATATACTTTTTACATCTGTATTTAGAATTCTTATGAAATAACACATGTTAGCAATGCCGAGTGTTTTCATCGACTATGAGTTTTTGCTTATGATAATCAAGGGATATTAGCTTAGCAGGCCCGGCACACACGACGGATCGGGGCCGGTTAACTACCATTTGTGGCAAAACCATACTAGCTTTCAATCAGACTCGAGTCCCCGGATTCGAATCTGGAACAAACTGGACAGACTCGAAACGGCCGTTGAGGTCTTACTGAATCGAACTGCAGTATAATTTTGAATCTACCCAACGCGTCCGTCGGGGATTTTCATCATGTCTGCTGACATGGAACATTTAAGGATAACGCTGCTGGAGCGGTCCTTAGCCCAGCTCGACTGATCGGCGGGTCTTACCTTTGCACTTATGCATGCAGCATCCAAGGATCGTCGGATCAACTCGGGAACATTTTGAGTGTGATTTTGCTTATGAACTTAGTCGAATGTTCCGTCGACTGTACTTTTGCCATTATTCTATCGGGTGCGCGACAGCGCTCCCGATGGGAGTAGCCCCCGAGATTGTGCTTTATTGCTTGCAATGGAGGATAATGTCAAATTCTTTTACCCTGCACATTTTAGTCAAAGAAATTTTTTGATACGCTCCCGATGGGAGTAGGATGCCGCAGTCGAAAGAATTTCGACTGGCCTCTATGACTTTTGCTAAAAAACCAACCGAAACTTATGCGAGAGACCACCCGAAGATATCATCGAGTGACGTTTTATGCCAGTTGTGAAAAAGAGAACAACGTCAGCAATGACGCATTTTGCGACTGCTATCACTGACAAACGATGGCGTGCCTGGAGAGGCTTTGATAAGACGTGACCCTGTTCTGTGGGCCCGTTTTTGCAGAGCTGACCAAGGATAACGCCACGTGGACTTGATTTGACCGTTCAGGCCCTATTTTCACGGGGCGTGATGATGGCTTCCTGGATTCTCGTGCGTAGTGGGCGGAGTGGCCGGCGACGGTTGCTCTCCGTGGCCACCACGTGTATGGCCAGATTTCGCGCGGAGCGTATGGATTTGTTTTAACGGCTACGATCGTTTTTGCGCTCTGTGGTAAATAGGGGGGACGGCGCTGGCAAAAAATTTTTACTTGCCATTTGCCCCTGCGCCGCCCCTCGTCTCCTTCCTCGCGCTGCCCCCCATTGTTCTGCGCCCAAGTTCTTTGCCCCACACCTCTCCACTTTAGCAATGGCGAAAGGTGGAGGTGCGAAGCGTGGTGCTGCTGTCGCCGCCGCGACCGATGCGACCAAGGGCAAGAAGACCGCGGCGGGTACATCTGCCTCCACCGCGCTGAAGAAGGGCAGCGGGGACTGGGCGAAGTCCACCGTCAAGGACGCCCATCTGCTCAAGCTCCGCGAGCAGGGATATCTGCCTCCCGCGGAGCAACTCGCCGTCCGCGCTCCCTCGCCTAAGGAGGTATGCCCCGAACCACGCGCCAACGAGCGCGTTTGCTTTGCGGAGTTTGTATCCAGGGGCTTCTCGCTTCCCCTCCACGACTTTGTTCGTGGCCTCCTTTATGCCTACGGGGTGCAGATCCACGATCTCACCCCGAACGGTATTATGCATATTGCGTGCTTTATCACGCTATGCGAGTGTTTCCTTGGCGTCGCACCCAGCTGGGCGCTATGGAAGACCATATTCATGGTGCGACCCAACAGAGGTGGTGGTCGCACCTACCCCGTGGGCGGCTGCGGCATACAGGTGCGCAGCGACACCCGCTATTTCCGCCTGAAGACCGTCGACTCCGCGCAAGGCTGGAGGAAAGGGTGGTTTTATGCGAGTGTCGAACAAGAAGGAGTCGCCACCTTCTCGACTGCAGCTTACGTCAGGACCAAGGCGTGGGATCACCAGCTTTCAGCCGAAGAAATGGAGGAAGCACGCCCTTTGCTGACTCGAATCGACGGACTGTTGGACAAGGTCACGGGCATTCATTTGATCGCCACCTTTGTGAAGAGGCGGGTGTGGCCCATCCGTGCCCGAGCGCACCCCATGTGGGAGTATGAAGGCGCGGGTGACATCACCCGAATGAACGCAGAGGAGCTTTCTAGGAGTGAGCTGCTGACGCATGTGCGTCACATCACCAATTTGACGACAGGCGACCCTTGCAACGTCGACTGCCATGTTGCACCATATGGGTTGGAGAACCCTTTGCTTGAGGTATGTATGTGTTATAGCCTGCTTGTAATGAAGAGTTTGGCATCCGCATGTTTTGTGATACGCGATTTTTGATTCTGACTTTGCAATTTATGATGTGTGCTATGCAGGGTCACTCGACTGCTGCCTCCCTTCCTCCTCTGCCTGAAAATGGCGAGACTGAAGAAACACAGGCACAGGTGGTGGACCCGAAAGGGGATCAGTCGCCCATCCCTTCCGCCACTACTTCACGTGTAGAGGATGCCGAGGAAGAAATAGCAGAAGAGGTCCAATCTGAAGACAAGGCTCCTTCTGACCAAGAAGTCGATACGCGCAGCCAAAGCGGCGTCGACTGGCCAAAAAGGCGCCTTCTGCTGCTAGTTCGCCCGCGAAGGAGCAAGTCTTGGAGGATGACGAGGAATCAGATTCACCTCCTGTTTTCCAAGCCGCTCCTTTGCGTGCGTGCTCAACAAGCTCGACTCTTCCGCTTCAGTCGAGTGGTGCCCCAGCCTTTGGAGGACCAATTTTTGGCGACTCCGAAGACGAGGAAGATGAGGAGCACAGGTATGTATGTTTTTGAGTATGATATGAAAGTGTTTGTGCTGTCATGTTTTTGTGCTCACCATCCCTTTGTTTTGTTGTGTTGCTCACAGTGCTGAAAACAACCAGCCTGGGACTCCTCCAGTCGAGAACGTTCCAGCCGTGGAGCACTCGAAGTCTGCACCGACTGGAAACGAGGCTGCCCGGCCCATGGCCACTGACGCTGTTGTTGAAACAGCCAAGGCGGCAACTCCAGATGTCGGGACATCGGTCGCGGCTCCCGAGCCGTGGATGAACCACGTGAGTAACTTTTTTGCCTGACCCGTTTAGTTGTAGGTCTGTGAGAATTTTTCGATTTTTGCTGAATCCGTGTGCTCGCAGCCCTTCTACCACACCTTGGCAGATTCTGCCAAGGCTTATGTCCAGGTGGAGCAGGAGAGGGACACCATGCGCGCCGAGCTCGAGCGGCTCAGTCGTGAGTTTTCCTTTTTGCTTTTGTTTCGCCCAACTTCTTTTCGCAATGCCTGATTTTGTCGAGTATTGAATACACGTAATTTTTGCTGGGCCAGGCGAGAAGAAGGAGCTGGAAGACGCACTCACCGCGCAGCGCGAAGAATCGAAGAAAGAGCTGACTGCGCGAAGAAACCCCTTGTATATTGTATAGTTTATATACTTTGATTTTTTGCCGAGCCCCCGAGTCAATCGAGCGGGGTTTGTGAAATATGTGTTGGTTATGAACCGATGACTGTGCAGCCCCCGAGTATTCGAGTGCGGCTGCAAAGTTTTTATGTTCTTTGTTCGGATCCTTGTTACGCAGCCCCCGAGGGTCTCGGGTGCGGTTAAGGTATGAATTATGCAGGTGGTAGCCACAAAGGAGTCGAAGGAACATTGATTTTATTCCTCTTTTGAATGTTAGGCTGCAGGCCGCCTCATTAAAAACCTTCCAGTCCCCTTAGGTACCCTGGTAAGGAAAAGAGCGCGTCTGAAACCTGCAGCCATCCGACATATAGCCTATTACATTGTATGACTGCGAGCACTTTATGCGTAGAAACGGCGCAGATGCGCAACGTTCCACGGATTGTGAGAGGGTTCGCCTGTCTTCGCGTGCTTCAGTCGATATGCACCTCCACCAAGGACCTCCGTGATGATGAAGGGACCCTCCCATGGGGAAGCGAGCTTGTGCACCTTCTTTTGCTTCAGTCGAAGAACCAGGTCGCCAACGACGAAGGACCTGGTGCGCAGTCGACGGCTGTGGTAGTTGCGAAGGTCCTGCTGGTAAACAGCTGTGCGGGCTAAGGCCGTGTCGCGCGCCTCATCAAGCAAGTCGACTGCGTCTTCGAGTGCCTCTTCTGCGTCTTCTTCATTGTATGCTTCAACTCGTGGTGCGTTGAACCTTACGTCTGATGGCAGAATCGCCTCTGCACCGTAGACCATGAAGAATGGGGTGAACTGCGTAGAAGTGTTGGGAGTTGTGCGTAGGCTCCATAGCACAGACGGTAGTTCTTCGACCCAAGCACCTGCAGCTCTTTTGAGTGGCACCAGGAGGCGCTTCTTGATCCCACTCGTCACAAGCCCATTGGCCTTTTCGACTTGGCCATTGGATTGCGGATGCGCCACGGATGCGTAGTTGAGCGTAATGTCCTGCTCTTTGCAAAAGGTTTTGAACTCCTCAGCCGTGAAGTTTGTGCCGTTATCAGTGATGATACTGTTTGGGACACCGAAGCGATAGATGATGCTCTTTATGAAGTTGACTGCCGTAGTAGCAGTCGAATTTGTGATGGGGACCGCCTCGATCCACTTTGTGAACTTGTCGACTGCCACCAGTAGGTGAGTATGCCCGCCATGCGATGATTTTTTGAGTGGCCCAACCATATCGAGCCCCCATTGGGCGAAAGGCCAGGCCAGCGGTATAGTCTTCAACGCCGATGCGGGTGCGTGCGGCCTTGTTGCGAATTTCTGGCAGCCGACGCACCTTTTGACTATGTCCTCCGCGTCTTTGAGTGCTGTAGGCCAGTAAAACCCTGCGCGAAAGGCTTTGGCTACGAGTGATCGACTGCTGGCGTGATGCCCACAGGTACCTGCATGAATGTCTCGAAGTATGGCTTGGCCATCTTCGAATGCGATGCATCTTTGGAACATACCTGATATGCTGCGCTTGTATAACTCGCCGTTGATAACGGTGTATGCTTTTGATCTTCGAGTCACGCGTCGGGACTCGGTTATGTCATCTGGTAGCTCGCTACGGAGTATGTAAGCCAGAAAAGGTTGAGTCCAGGTTGGCTCAATGAGAAATACCTCGACAGGGGGGTCCTCTGTGCTAGGCATTTTGCTTTTGGGTGGCGTAGTCGACGGAGGAGGCTCTCGTTTCTCCTTGATGGATCTGTGTTCAATACGCTCGAGGAAGACACCAGGTGGAATTTGTGCGCCAGTTGAGCCAAGATTGGCTAGCATGTCTGCTTCTTCGTTGCTTTCCCTTCCTATGTGCCTCAACTCGCAGCCCTCGAAGCTGCCTCTAGTGTGTTGTACAGATCGCGATAAGCGATCATGTTGTCCGCGATTGCGTCGCAGGCCTTCATTGTTTGCTGCACCACGAGGTTGGAGTCGCCGTAGATCATCAGTCGAGTGCACCCGAGTGCCTTTGCCATCCGCATGCCATGGATCAGAGCCTCGTATTCAGCCTCGTTATTGGAGGGTAGCTTGAATCCCATCTGCAAAACATAACGTAGCTTGTCCCCTTTTGGTGATATGAGGACGACGCCTGCGCCTGCGCCTTCATGTTTCTTGGACCCATCGAAGTACATGGTCCAGGAATTGGCCACGTCTGGTGCTCCAGGTAATTGGGCTTCTATCCACTCGGTTGTGAAGTCGGGTAGGACTTGTGCTTTGATAGCCTTCGGGTGCTCGTACTTGATATCTCTTGGAGCCAGCTCGATGAGCCATTTTGCCACTCGACCCGTTGCATTGGGGTTTGTGAGTATATCACCGATTGCTGAGTTGCTTACCACGGTAATCGGATGCTCGGTGAAGTAGTGTGTCAGCTTCCTTGAGGACATGAATACAGCGTATGCCAGCTTTTGATAGTGCGGGTACCGCTGTTTTGATATGGAGAGAACCTCGCTCAGGTAGTAGACTGGACGTTGTATGCTTTGGATGTGCCCCTCCTCCACGCGTTCGACTACCAGTACGGTGCTCACCACCCTGTTTGTAGCCGAGACATACAGGTAGAGTGGTTCCCGTTCCTTAGGTGCGACGAGGATTGGAGGGCTTGTGAGGATCCGCTTGAGATCTGTGAAGGCTGCTTCAGCTTCTGGCGTCCACTCGAACTTGTCCGCCTTCTTCATCAGTCGATAGAATGGTAGAGCCTTTTCACCCAGTTTGCTGATGAATCGACTGAGCGCCGCTACTCGTCCTGCTAGTTTCTGCACATCATGAAGCTTTGAAGGCCTTTGCATGGTGAGGATGGCCTGTATTTTCTCGGGTCTGCTTCGATTCCACGAGCAGAGACTAGGTACCCTAAGAGCTGCCCGGCTGGAACGCCGAACGTACACTTCTTAGGATTGAGCTTGATATGGAAGCGTTTGAGGTTTGCGAACGTCTCCCTCAAATCGTCGAGTAGTGTGCGTTCTTCCCTTGTGGTAATGACAATGTCATCAACGTAGACCTGGACGTTGCGTCCAATTTGCTTTTTGAGGCAGTCCTGCATCATGCGCTGGTATGTTGCACCCGCGTTTTTTAGCCCAAGGGCATAGTTGTGTAGCAGTAGACCCCGAGTGGGGTTATGAACGCCGTTTTTTCTTCGTCTTCTTGCTTCATCCTTATCTGGTGATAACCTGAGTAAGCATCCAGAAAGGAGAGTCGTGCGCATCCGGCGGTGGAGTCACGATCTGATCGATCCGGGGTAGCGGGAAGTGATCCTTTGGACAGCACTTGTTCAGCGCTGTGAAATCCACGCACATCCGAAGGATGTCTGTATGCTTCTTTTCTACGAGTACAGGGTTGGCCACCCATTGTGATTTCTTGATTTCCCTAATGAATCCTGCTGCGAGTAACCGGTCGACTTCGATTCGACTGCGGTTCGCTTTGGGCCGGAGATTCGACGCATCGTTTGCTTGACTGGCTTTGCATCTGGAAACAATTGGAGAGAGTGCTCGGCGAATTCCCTGGGAATACCTGGCATGTCGGCTGGACACCACGCAAATATTTCCCAGTTCTCACGGAGGAATTCGACGAGCGCGCCTTCCTATGCGATAGGCAGGCTCGAAGATATGTTGACTGTCTTGGACGGATCGGTCGGGTGCACCTGATGCGACCTTGTGTCATTTGTAGCATTGAAGGATCTGTCGACTGCCAACTTCTTATGCTCTGGAAGGAGTGTGCGGTCGTTGGTAATCGCTAAGTCAGCGAGTGATTCCTCCACCCCGAACATCTCGGAGATTTTGCTGAACTCGCGGTCGCAAGCATCGGACCTTTGAAAGTTTCCACGGACAGTGATGACTCCCTTTGGTCCTGGCATCTTCAGCGTGAGGTACGCATAGTGTGGCACCGCCATGAATCGAGCAAACGTCGGGCGACCAAGAATAGCATGGTATTGTGATTTCCAGTCGACGACCTCGAACTCAATCGACTCTGTCCTGAAGTGGCTTACGTCCCCGAACGTAACGTCGAGTTGTACGGTGCCTTCTGGGCTAATTGCTTTGCCAGGAACGATACCGTGGAAGGTATTTGAAGATTTTGGGAGGTTTTCGACTGACCTGTTCATTTTGCGGAGTGTGTCCGCGAAGATGATGTTTATGCCGCTGCCTCCATCCATGAAGACCTTGGTCATGGCGTAGCCTCCTATTTGCGCGTCGAGTACCAGAGCCGCATGCCCTGGTCGAGCTACAGCTGGGGGATGATCCTCTCGACTAAAGCTTATGATGGTTTCCGATCCCTTCAGAAATTCGGCACGGCTGGAGGTGCCATGACAGCCAAGTTCACCTGTCGAGTGATTAGTTTTTGCTGCCTGTTAGAGGGGCGACCCTTTTGTATCATGTACATCTGCCCGTGGGGCTGTGGATATTGATCATCTTCCGCCCGTAGCACAGGTTGTATGGCACCTGCGAGATTTGCGCCTGGAGCAGGCTGTGGTGCGGGTTGCGGTGGCGGCTGTGGCGCCATGAGAGCGGGCACAGCGTTCGGCTGTGGTACGGGTGCAGGCATGGGCTGAGCAGGTGCTGGGCCATTCCTCTTGAGTCGTATCACATAGTCAGTCGCCATTTGGTCGAATTCCCTGCAGTTCCTTAGGGTGTGATTGGAGCGTAGTTTTCCGTCGTCCCCCTTGAAGAGGTGGAATCTGCACCAGTCGTCCATCTTTTCCTCGAACGACCGCTCGGGTTTTGCGTCGCTACGTTTGCGCCATTCTTGCCTTTTGTAGCTATCGCTCCGCTGCTCGCGATCTCGACTGTCACGTCGATCATCCGAGCGTCGATTGCTTCTATCATGGTCCTCCTTTGGCTGTGTGTATCCAGCCGCCATGAACTCGGGTCTGTTATCGTCGTAAGGACGTCTGGACCGTTTACGCCTGCGATCTTCTCTGTATGAATCTCTGCGGCTTCGACTGCCGCTTTCGTAGTTGTCGCGTGTGGGGAAGCACGGGATCTGCGTACAGAATCCTCTCCATCTGCCCACTCAGTCGCAACTTTGATGAGGTCAGCCAGGGAGGTTGGCTTTTCACGACCAAGTGCCTCTTTGAAGTCCTTCCTGGCGAGACCTTGTATGAAGGCATCCATGGCCCTGTCTTCTGACACTTTGCCAACCGAATTGCGTATTTCGGTCCACCGCCGTATGTATGATCTCAGCGACTCGTCTGATCGTTGAGTACATGTCCTTAATTCCTCGAATGTCTTCGGGCGCTCACACAGAGGCTCGAAGTTTTTGATGAAGTCTCTGCGGAAATCATCCCACGAGTCATATGATGATGGAGGGAGTGATTTGAGCCAGTCGCGGGCAGTTCCTTCGAGCATAAGTCGTATGTACTGCATCGCCGTGGTGTTCGTGCCCGCTGGCATGCCACGGCGAGTCTGTAATCTTCTAGCCACCCAGAAGGTTCTTGGCGACCGTTGTACTTGGGTTGCTCGCCTGTCAACTTGAACCGTTTGGGCATCCGCGTCTCACGGATGCGTCGAGTGAAGCACAATGCTCCGCATGGCTCTGGTTCGCGATCAGAGTATGAATCGCTGCTATAGGATCTTCGAGACTGCTCTGCTGGACCTGTGCCGGCGCGTGCTTCTCCTTCCTTCATCCGAGTGGTGGCTGCGACCACTGCGATGATGTGCTGCGTGTCGTGAGTCGACTATGTCGCGATCGCGATCCTTGCTGGAGTTTTGTCTTCTGGCTGCATAGCCTGTGCCGCTAGAGCTAGCGATTTGAGTTGTTGGCGATGCAGGGCTGCGTTAGGGTCATTCGCCGGAGGTTGTATTGCCTTGAGGTAAGCACCTACGGAGAATAATGCACCCGCAGCAGTTTTGGGTACTGGGATTCCGTTAGCGTCCTCTGTCATGAACGACAGGTTACGGGTGATTGCTACCCTTTCATGTTCTGGAAGGCTTGCCAACCGCGACCTAGGTCGAGGGGTTGGTTGCTGTGTGGACCCGAGGGATTGCTCCCTTCGTCGGGCACTCGAGAGGCTGGCTTGCCTTTTGCGCTCCTCGAGCGTCGCTCGGTAGTTTTGCAGTCGAATTGACTCCTGCCAGTTGAAGTACTGGAAGGTCAACATCTCCTCTGGGTGGAGTTTGGCGGCATCATAGTGCACTCCTTTATGACTTTATCTGCTTTTGCTGCCATCTCCTCCGTGATTGTCAAGGTTGTGACCCCATCTGGCATGGTTACCGTGCATGGGAATTGTGCAGGCCTGCGAGCGGCAGCGTCTGCGGATGATTCTGCGGTGAAGGCCACGTAGACCTGATGGGGCGTGACCCGAGGACAGGTGTATGTGCTGTCGATTCCAGTCATGGACTCGACATCGCCATCGAGGCTCATGTCAGAGCCAGTGTGTTCATCGAGTAGATCTTCGAGGCGAATCTCGTTGTCGATGTGCTCATCACCTATGCTCATCTCGGTGTTGGCGAAGCCATTACGGATTTCTGAGTCGAGGTTGGTGTTGGTGAAGATCTCCGAGTCGACGTTGTTGTCGTTATGAATCGCGGGCTCGTAGAAGTCATCGAGGGAGATCCCGCAGTCGAAACTCTCGTCGAGTGGTAGGTTGAAGTCGATGTTGCTTGTGTTGTATGCTGATTCTGCTTCCTCGCCTTGGAGTTCCGTCATCATGAACCTATCGAGCTCGCCGGTCGACATGGTTGTTGCGGGCGAGCAGGCTTCAGGAATCGACGATGGGGCGAGAGCAGTCGACGGAGCCTCGAGTGCACCCAGCACCGTTGTTGCGGATCTGTCGAGTCCTGCGTGCCAAGATTGTTTACGAAAAAATTGAATGCTCCAACAGTTAAGCTCAAACCTGATTCAAGGCCAGAAAACGCCTCCTGAAGCTCCGGCGAGTGCGGATTGAAATTCATTGGAAGAGCAGATGCGCTTTTTGCAGGTGAAGCGGGCAGGCTGCCGCTTTTCGAGTGATCGGCGAGTCGCCGTGTGTCGCCTGGATCGGCGAGTTGCTGTTTGCTGACATGGCCGGCGAGTTGCCGTTTGCAGATGAGATCGGCGAGTTGCCGTTTGCTGGTGTGATCGGCGATTTGCCGTTTGCTGTTGGGACCGGCGAAACTTCGAGTCCAGCGCTATTCTTTCCCACAGACGGCGCCACTTGACGAGGGGTAGACTCATCAAGACCCATGGTTAAGGTCCCTAGGTTATGAATATGGGGGAGAGAACGTGGTAGAGCTGGAAGTATCGTCGGCTGACAAGCAGGGCAAAGATTTTACCCAGGTTCAGGGCCCTCGTGTGGAGGTAACACCCCTACGTCCTGCCTGTCTGTTATTGATTTGTGAATATGATGGTTACAAGGATCCCGGCGAGATGTCGATCTCGCTAGGGTTTGTGGCTCTGGTGGTTCGTTGTCTGGTTCGATGGCCCTCCCAGTCCTTAAATAATAGGCTGGGTCCGGGTGTTCGTAACCGACTCGATTTACAAGTAAGGAAACTCTAAACCGACTATTGCTTCGCCAAACTTGAGGATACTTCATCTTCGTGGGCCTCCCTTCATGGGCTTCATGTAGGCTCTGATAGTTGGGCCTAGTCGATACGTGCACCAGGTACCCTCATGGTAGGGTACCCGATAGGCATACCCATGTCACGTGGCCTCCCTTAATTTATCGGGAGGCATTTGGAAAACGTTATTGCTGAACATGACACACCCACATTCTTTCCGTCGGAGGTGCATTGTACATGTGAACGCCAAGACTTTCCCAACACTAGAGATCCTTTATTTTAGGGATGGCAATGAGTACCCATTACACGCTTACCCTATGAGTAAATACCCGTTTAGGGTATAGGCTTGGGACAAAAAATTACGCATGAGTGTGTAAATGAGGAAATCATAGACCCATCGGGTAGAGCTAATTCAGGTATGGTATTGTATAACCCATACCCGTGTACCCATGTACCCGCATGAAATTTTAGAAGTGGTACTTTATTATAATGCTTATCATGTGGCCTTATGTATGGTCAAATCACCTATATACTTTTGTCGTGCATTTGTGAACTTAAAGTGTATGAATAAGTGTTGATGTTTATGACATATGCTGATATTTTATCATTTATAATGTTTTGTTTTTTATGGTCACATGTTCATATTTATGAGAATGTTCTAATGTTTACAATATATTGTTATTTATAAGCATGTGTTGTTATTTACAACGTGTTGCAGTTTATATATTATGGTTGTATGTTAATGCTTATGACTATCTTATGCTCAATTTCATGTGTTGCAAACACGAGTTTTTTTTTATCGAGATGCCTATTTAACATGTCGGGTGATGGAGGGTATGGGAAAAAGTTGTACCCGCACGCCTTTTTCGATTTTATATTTTATTTTTGTACCTTTTATTTTCTATTTGTTCATATTTTTATGATTTTGAAAAATGTTCAGAACTAAAAATTGTTTAGATTTAAAAACACTTAAATTTTGAAAAATGTTCATATCTGAAAGTTGTTTAGATTTACAAAAATGTTAAATTTTTTAGATTTGAAAAAATATATTTCCTTTTCTTTTCTTTACTCTTTCTATTCAAAAATGAAAAAAACAACAAAGAAAATAAAAAATGCATGTTAAAATGGGCCCCATTATTGCAACCCATTTAGTGGCGCTGCTATCGGGCGGGAGCCTCCCGTGCCGCTTAAAGCGGTGTATAGGAGCACGCCCCATACCATGGGACCTCCTATATAGCACTTCAAGGCGGTGTGGGGGTGGTACACCGGCTAAAGCAATGGTTCATGGGCTGCTTTGAAGTGGCCCAATATAAAACATACTGTTATTTTTCTTTTTGCGTTTTTAAAAGCTGAATATTTTTTAAATTTGAATAAATTTCAAATCTAAAGATTTTTCAAAATTGTATTTACTTCAAAATCTAAACGTTTTTTAAATTTGAACATTTTTCAAATATGATTTTTTTCCAAAAGTGTGGACAATCTTCAAGTCTGAATAATTTACAATTTTTAACATTTTTGAGACATGAACAAATTTTGAAAACTATTTTTTCAAAATATAAACAATTTTTAAATCTGAACAAAATTCTCAATGTTGAACATTTTTCAAAATTGAGCATTTTCCAAATAAAAAGAGAAATGAAAAAACAAAAAAGGAAACAAATAAGAAAGAAGAAAAATAGAGAAAAAAGATGCCAAATGGGCCGGTCCATCAGCGAATTCCTTCAGGCGACGGGAGCATTTCGCGCCGCTAACGATCGGTATATAGAATTACGCCATACCATGAGGTTGCCATCCCTACTTTCTTTATTATACTCTCTCCTATCCGTTATTTCTGTCGCTAGAAAAGAACGTATGAAGTATAACTTGGTAGCAACTCACTACACTTTTTTCGGACCCGAGGAAGTGCTCCCTCTGTTTTTATTTACTCTGCATCCTAGGTTTAGTCAAAATCAAACTTTACCAAATTTGACCAAATATTTAGAAAAAAACTATTAACATCTACAATATAAAATCTATAGTATTAGAAACATCATAAAGTATATTTTCATATTATATGCATTTGGTATTATGGATGTTGATACTTTCTTACTAGATTGTTGGTCAAACTTGATACAATTTGACTTTGACTAAACGCATAACCTGAAGTAAATAAAAACGGAGTGAGTAGTAAAAGTTCGAGACGTCCAAGATGACAGGCTGAGCCAACCAGCCCATGGCCCAAAACCGCTTCTTTCCTCGACCGGCATGGCCCAAGCCCGCCACCCTGGTTGGCTAGGTTTTCCAACGAACTGTCCGAAGTGACACCGTCCCCCACTCGGAAGAAAATCTTATGCGACCTGGCCGTTCGGCTCAGAAGGCTGGACCAACTCCACCTACTAACACCTGGCACTACAAATCTCAAAGCACTTAAACTCCAGTTCCCAGTTAGCCCCAAATCGCATCTAGTTTCCGATGTCGAACAACCGAATACTTCTGTCCTTTTCATCTCCGGGTGACGGCGCTGCAAGATCCCGGCAACGACGCGGCGAGATGGAGCAGCAAGGTGACGGCACCACGACATGCGCCCAAGGAACATACATGGAAGCCTCTCCACCGGATACCTCTTGACCAGAACTAGCCTGGGCAAGCATATGGCGCCGTCCACTAGCGGTGCCGCGAGCGACGGTGTTGAGGTGAGTTAGGCCGACGAGGCGACGAGAAGGCGTGGTCGTGTACGCCGGGGAGAGTAGCGAGTGCTGTGGAGCGAGGCCATGGACGCCGATTGCTTTGAGATTCGTATTCCACGTGTCAAGTTGATGAGTTGGTCCAGCCTTCTGGGGCGAACGACCAGGTCGCATAAGATTTTCTCCCCCTCACTCCTAAGGGTGGGCATTCGGTCTTTTCGGTTAGTTCGGTTCGGTCTTTCCGGTCTTTAATAATTTCGGTCATCCAAAAATGATACCCGTAATAAATTCGGTCTTTCCGGTTATCTGTTCTTCGGTCTTCGGTCTGTTTGGTCCGGTCTTCGGTCATGATCAAATAGACCAAAATCTAGGCCGCAAGAAAGGGAATCGGCACCCAGGACTGGGAAAGTGGGAAGCGTTCGACTGGTATCTTGCGCACAGGAGAATCTACAGTAAGCTGGCTTGGGATACTCAGTTGTTGGGCCTAGAGACTAGATGGTACGCTTGGTTCAGTAGTTGGGCCTATAGACTAGACGTACATAAACTGGGCTGGCACACAAATTCGGCTGCTTCCGTATGTAATTCACTCAAAAAAAAAATCGGTTCTTCGGTCTATTCGGGTTATGTATAAGTGATACCCGAATTTCTGATCTAATTTCGGTCTTTTCTAATTTGCTACCCAAATTTCTAACGGTCTTTTCGGTCTCGGTCATTTCGGTTTCAGTCTCGGTCTTTTCGGTTTGGGTTTTCGGTCTTCGGTTTTTATGCCCACCCGCTCGAAAACACCGTCGTTTCTGTCTGACCCAAAACTCCCGCCCAAATAAAATCGTCACTCCCTCTCCCTCCAACGAACTGGGCGCCTCCCGCTCGAAAACACTGCCGTTTCTGTCTGGCCCAAAGCTCCCCGCCCAAATTTTCCCGCGGAAGCCATGGTGCCGACCGTATCCACACCACGAGCCGTCAAATCAAAAACATTTCCACCTTCCCGCTGCCCGCCAACCCTTCCCCCCAATTTCCAGTGCCGCCCGGGTATTTCAGCTGCTCCGGAGCTGCCAGCGCCGTCAGGGCATAATCCTTTCTTTCAGACAGTCGTACGGAGGCAGGCTACGGAGGTAGAGGAGTCAGTGCTAGGGAGAAGGAGAGCCGGAGATGGAGAGTAGCATGAGGAGGTTCCTCAACCCGCTGGTGCTCAACCTCCAGAAGATGGAGCTGGAGCTCACCTGCCCCGTCTGGTACCGTACATCACCTCCCCTCTCGATCTTCTCCCACCCCCCACCTATGCTCTCCGGATCTGTAGGATCTGGCTAGACCCGTAGTAGGTTCTGTAGCCCAGCGCAGCGCCCAAAGGCGTCATCTTTTTCTCTCTTGCGAGGATCCCATACACGAGTACCGAGAGTCGGATGTGTGCGGGTCCTGCGATTGAACTTACCTAGCTCAGCAAGAGCCGGATCTGGTAAAAATGGTAGGGGTTTGCCCCTTTAGTAGAAACGAGATGTAAATTGAACAGTGTGTCCGCCGTTCCTTCTGGATCTGTGACGACTGACAATCTCATTGCTTCTGTTGTTCCGCAGCCTGAAGTTGCTCAGCGCGCCTACGATGCTGCCATGTTCCCACACATCCTGCAGGTTGGTTACAACCCCGACAAGTGAAAACTGAACCGAACCGATGCTCCATTCTCTATTACTCATACCGTATCGTGACGATTTTCTTGAATTTTTTCAGCACATGTGCCACTACCAAGACTATGGATGTGTACAGCTGCGCCATTTGCAAACTAGCTTACCACTCTCAAGGTACATCGTCGAAAATTGGGATGTTTGTGCGTGTACCAAGTCTGAATCCTGACCAATTACTTACCTGATATCGGAACACTTGCAGATTTAAGGCCTGCTGACCACATTGGGGCGATAGTGAACATCCACAGGAGCCTCAGCTCCACGGTCAGCAGCATGGTCGCACATCAGGGGACCCAAGGGGACATTCCTGGTACATCACTGACCAATCCCAGTTCTCCCTTTTATGCTCTCAGAATATCCATCACAAGTTTTCTAGTAGTTGTAAGACCACATGCTAATGACCAGTTGCATTTCAACAAACTCCAGAATCAGGAAACAAAAGTTCTTACTACACGGTTGCTTCGATGCTGCTACATAGCAAATCAACTGAACCTGCAGATGCAACTGCGGATGGCATGATAGCAAGGGATCCTGCATTGGAAAACCAAGCTAGTGATGTGACCATTCAGCCAACGGTTCTTGTGCACAAGGGACCATGTAGGTCGTCTCAATCTTCTGATGGTACAAGGGATCGGGATTGTGACAGCAATGACCTTGAAGGAGAGTTGGTAATATTTCATCTTATGCAGCGGAATATTGTTAGTTAAAACGAATTGTCTCTAAAAACGCTCCAATCCTATAGCCATCCAAACAAAAATAAGAAATGTCCTAGATGACACCCTTAATCTTTCTTATTCTTAAGAATAGTTACCGTGGTATATGCATTTAACATTAATATGTGACAGGATACATGTATGCACACTTAATTAGTCTATACTTTTCAGTTATGGCTTTGGTTTCCATGTACAGAGGCTGTGTGGCAAGCCGGCAACTGTAATAAGCATGTATGTAGTAGGATGCAGTATATCTAAAGATAGAAAGAGTTTTAAGTATTAATATATAATTGAGTTTTAAATTAAGTATTTTCTGATTAAACTAGAAAAATACATTTTTTTCTAGACAAGAGTTTCTGTTATCTTTTCTCCGTCTGGAGTTTCTATTGATATCTGTATATAAGGACTAGCATGCAACTGTTTAACATATAAACTAATAAATAAATGTTCAAATAAGCCTAAAGCTTCTTCCACATCAGTGACGAACCTTGTTTGCTGGACAGTAGAGGGCGATTGCCCTATCCCTGGTCTTCGGACCTCTATCCTACTCAAAGTAGTTGTGGGCCATGGTCAATGACATTTCACTCCTATATACATGCTAGTAATATTTTTGTAGGAAAAAAATGATGATATGTTGTACTGTCGTTCATATTTAAACTTGACGTGTAACATTTTGCTATATGAATATTCTAACTTGAATATAAAATTTGGAATTAATGTCCTGTCTTCTAAAATTTTACAGAGAATGGCACCACTTCTCAAATTCGTAGTGTGCTGTCTTTGTTGTCTTTTCCAATTTACTCTATTATTAACAATCTTGCTCTTTACTGAAGATCTTTTCATTATGTACTTCCTTATTTGCTATGCAGTAAACTGGCTACTATTGTTTGAAAAGGCAAAATCTTTGCCAATAATATATTAATAAAAAGAAGATGAAGGATATTTACATGGAAACTGGATCAGATAAACCAACTGCTAGGGTAACCCTGCCAACCAATTACATACTCATAGTGGTAATACTTGCAAGGTCATTTGCACCAGCGAATGATCCAAGCCTTGGTGTTGTCGTTGATCCCTGCAACCACAACAGGTGGAGGGGCAGAAATTTGCTCCTTCTAGAGTTCCCAGTCAACCAGGTTGAGCACAGCCCTTTCGAAGGACGGCCCAAAGCAGAAGCAGTAGTCACCCACCATGCAGCCACAGTCGGGAGGCATTGGTGGTTGGATAAAAGCCGTGCCCATCCAAAATGAATGGTTCACAGTAATTTAGGGTCATCTGAAAAAAATCATTTTAAAAGCATAGAGTTTCTTAAATCTGGCAACCAAAAATAGTTGTACTGTACTAAATTCAGCTTATTCTCTTTGCATCTGGTATATCCTTTTTACAGTAAAATCTCACTCCTAAAATTGGACATTTGTCAGATAACAAGCAGATCACCTCCTCAAAGCGTGTTGAAAAGAGAACCCAATGTAACAGGTGACAATACTAGGGAACTGAAGAGGCTAAAGTCCACAGATCAGAGTGAAAGTAAGTACTTTTTCTCTAACTTGTCATTTCAGTTGATATTTGGAAATGGGAGGCAAAACAAACTTATGTGATTGAAAACAAAATGCAGAACAACCAACTACGACTGGCTCCTGGAAATGTGAATTTTGTCACACTTCTGAAATCAGCAAGGTCAGACAATGGGCAAAATATTGGTTTTTGTTGTATTCACCGTCAGTACTTGACTTGACATGCTACTGATTGTTTCTATACTTCGATAATCTAATGTACTTTTCAAACTCAGTGTGCTGGCCCATTGTTGCATTATCTGAATGGAGAACCTGTGAAGATTGATGAAGCTTGGAAATCTCATGTCCTGCATGTCCATGAGAAATGCATTGAATGGTATGTTCTATGTAAATTTTGGGCTTATTTTCCCTGAACCTATTAATAAGCTTATTTCTCTTAGTAAAAACATATATTTCATCTGAATAGCATTCTGCAGATGCTACACCCTGCATTTTTTTTGTGTATTGTTTGTATTTTTGCACCTCTGTTTGTGATTATTTTGGTATCGTATTTCTCAAGTAAATAATATGCATTACTGATTTACCATGCCTATATAGGGCTCCTCAAGCATTCTTTGATGGTGATATTGTGAAGAATTTGGAGAATGAGTTGTCCCGTTCTTCGAAGATCAAGTGTGGTGTTTGTGGATTAAAAGGTGCAGCATTGGGATGCCTTGTTAGGAGCTGCCGCCAAAGCTTTCATTTCCCATGTGCCCATGCTATCCCAGGCTGCCGATGGGACGAAGTAGGTCTCTAAATCTGCATTCTCCAATCTGTATTAAGTTTCAAGATATATAATCATATGATTGCAATGTGCTTTAGGAAAAGTTTGTTATGCTGTGTCCTTCCCATTCATCAAAGAGGCTGCCATGTGAGAGATGAAGCCAAAAAAGAAGAAAGCCCAGCCGCAAGGGTGTGTTCTCTGTGCATGTTATTTATATTTGTATTTTGCTACATCTGCATGTATCTTCTCGTGAACCATTGTATTTTCCCCAATTCGCCAGATCATCTTCGGATACGATTCTTGGTGATCTGAACTCACCTTTTCCAATGGAAAGAAATGAACTTTGGACAGCCTCACCTATTTTGACAAGTGAATGGGTGATATGTGCATCTGCTCCCTCTGGTCGAGACAAGGTAGTTCTTGGTTATTTGATTATACCCTCTACATCTACTTCTTGAGGTAGGTGCTTTGATGATAAAATGTCTTGGTATCCTTGGAAACTTCAGGAAGTCTTGGATCAGTTCCAGTCTCAAACTGGCGTCACAGTAACTAATAACTGGAGGTCAAATGTGACTCATGTAGTCGCTAACATGGATGAAACTGGAGCATGTAGTAGGACACTGAAGGTTCTCCTGGCCATACTAGCTGGGAAATGGGTTGTCAATGTAAATTGTAAGTACAGTCCTCTGACCAAGTTCTTATCTTTAGTTGGTCCCACGTATTTTGGCCATTACACATGTTAGACTATTATTTAATCTTAATAGAACATTACATGCTGTGTGGACATTGTGCCTGCACTTTGTTTTATCTAGAGTGTTAATTGCCCTCTTCTGCAAGACTCCAAGGAAGTTTTATACAATTTATTTTTGACATTTAGGGCTGAAAGCTTGCCTGGAGGCTAAAGAACCAGTCCCTGAGGAGCCCTATGAGATCAGTTCTGATGTTCATGGCGCTGTTGATGGCCCTCGCACAGGAAGACTAAGGGCAATGCAAAAGGTTCGTATATGAATTCCTTGAGAAAATTAGCAAAAAAATCTTAATAGACTATTGAGTGCATTTTTTTTTGTTCTGTAGGCACCAAGTCTGTTTTCAGGTCTGGCCTTCTACTTCACCGGCGATGTCATGCCAATATTCAAGGCCGACCTTGAAAACTTGATTACCACAGCAGGCGGATCTATCTTGGACAAGGCTGGTATCTCTAGCACGTCCTTGATTCTTTACAACATGGAGGTTCCGCCAGCAGTTCATCAGGACACCGCGGAGGAGGTTCTGGAGAAGAGAAGGGCTGAGGCTGAAGAACTGGCAGCAACAGTTGGCTGCAGGGCTCTTGCTCATACATGGGTTTTGGATAGCATCGCATTCTGCAAAGTGGAGTTCCCCATGTGACACCCCTACCCAAGTTATAGAGGTTAGGATGTGATCGACATGGCCTTGATAGGAAATACTATGTTCCAAATGTTGTACGTGAGTTCTAGACTATACTATAGTGTATCTCTCTCTATTCTGTCGAGAACTAGATGTTAATCATATTTTTCATGGCTCTTGCCTAAAAAGGTGAATCTGTTTCACCTACCAATTAGTGCAAGCTGGAATGTTTTTCTTTCCAGAAGAAAAGATGAGATGACACTTGTAGACTGAGTTTTGCTCAAATTAAAACGTACTGGATTAGTGTTACTTTCTGTTCGAAGAAATCTCAAATTGGCGAGGGTAAGAATATAAAGGGCTCACTTGATGGATTTCAATGTGGAAATTTGTTTTACATCTTGTGGGTGCTATTCAAGAATTTATATATTTCCGCTATCCTGGTTAATTATTCACTGCTTTGGCAATTGAAAAAAGGGAGAGACTGAAAATGATTGTGGAGTGCATTGGAGACAAAGCAAGGTGAAAAGGGGCTGATGTCACCAGGTTGCTGACAAGACATTCTACCAATCGACAACAGGAAAGGTCCCCTTCAGGCAGGCTCACCAGTCAAGCAGTCCCGTTGCCCTTTGCTAGCTCGGATAGCTGGTGCAATGTAGTCTGATGAAGTTCTCACCAGACCCCCTCATGTCAAAGAGCTACCACGTGCACCTCTCTCCACTTACCCACCCTCGCCGTCCGCCAAGACCTTGATAAAAGAGACGCCCATGGATTCTCAGCAGCGGTAGTAACAGCGCCGGCGCCATGGCGTTCTTCAGCAGCGGGTCACGAGCGCTGGTGGAAATCCTGACGAGAATGCAGAGGTGCGTCGCTGTTAATAAGCCTCATCTCCCCTTTGCCTTCAGACTGAATTCATTCATGCAACATTTCGACGTTTGCAGCGCTGAAAGACCAATGCCAGTTGACCACACCTTCTTCGAGTTCGGGTCGATACGGTACTACATACAGGTTGCACATAATTCTGAGCTTAAGAAGTGACAGAACTCTGAACAACCGTTCAGTGTTTTTGTCTGTGAGCACTGACTGACACTGCCTGCGTGATCGGGTGCAGGCTTCGACGTCGGACCCTGAGAACGTGTACCTGTCCATATCGACGCCCTCCCTCTCCCACGAGGCCTCGCCATCCACGGCCTGCCGGAGTTCACGCTACAGGAGACGAGGAAGACCTACCGCAAGTTCGCCGAGGTCGTGGAACCGACGAGAGAAGGGTACGCCCTGACTCTGAAGCTCAACTTCTCCGGCCTGGCCCGGCCGAAAGATCGCACCAGGGCGATCCAGCGGGTGTCGCTGCTGCAGTCCGTGGTGCTGAGCTCGCAGCTGAAGCATGTCCTCGGGAACCTCGGCTCGTCCGGCACCACCAAGCTCGTGTTCCACCATCGGGACCCTTTCTTCGTCAGCAGGACGGTGCGTCAGTCAGTTTCCCCCAGACCTCGTCCTTTGGAGATTAAACTCGATCATTTGGTTAGCTAATGAATGGTTCATGGAGGGTGCAGCCGGGAAGATCAACGCCATATTCCCCATGCGTTTCCGGGACGACACGGACCTGGCCGTCGCCACCTCCTTCTTTCAGGAGCTGCAGGACGCCGGGAACTCGTACCCGAAGGCGCCCAAGTGCAGCTGGTCGCCGATCCCGCCGCCGGAGCTGCGCGGGGAGTCCGTGCACCACCTCACCACCAACGGCGGCTTCGTCTCCTTCGGTACGTGCGTACGTGACGCCTAGTCTGTCTCGTGTTCGTGCCAAGTGGAATTTGACGCCCCAGGTTGGTGCTACAGACATCTTCGAGCGGCACGTCAAGAGGAAACGGGCGGCCAAGACGGCGTGGATCCTGCTCAACTTCCAGTCCTACGTCAAGTACCATATCAAGGTTAGGTCGCTGCTGGTTATCCGTGCGTTTAAGAAATGGATTTACTGACGTTAGGAGTTCGATCCGTGCAGTGCACCCGAAGCTACATTCAGAGCAGGATGAGGAAGCGGCAGGAAAGCTTGACAGAGGTATGTGGACTTTCCGGACTTTGTAACAGTTCTTTGTTCACTTTTTTCCCTCGCCCCATCTTGATCGGTTTATCTAACGGAAATTCATACTCCCAAAAGAAATGCAAATTTATTTCAACTAGCAATCTTTTTTTGGTACTGTCGGTTTAGCTTGCTACCCAAAATAGGCTTTGGACGGCCGACCGTTTGGCCCCATAGTCCGTCAAGTCAACCACCCCCTTAGCTATCCATTTTTGGGGCCTCATTACAAATTGGTTTGGCTTCCACGCGTTCGACCTAAAACAATGGCCAACCCTCTCTATCCAAAATTCGTGACTCATGATGTCGAATGGCTCCTCTCCAAATTGTAAAGCTCTTGCATCCATCACTTTGCTAGTCTCGTGGGAAATTTGGAATGAGCGCAACGCCCGGGTCTTCTAAAGCAAGCACGCCCCCTCTCGTTCATCCTTGATAAGATTAAGAAAGAGGCACACCTTTGGGTGACCGCCGGTGCCAAAAGATTGAGTGAAGTAATACCGGGAAAGTAGCGCCCTTTGTAATCCCGTCTTTACTGTCTTGTAAAAATCCTCCTTATTTAATAGATTGGGGCAAAAAATTTATCCATGTTTCAAAAATTAATAGTTTTTCATTAGAAAAGAAATTTATTGTATATTGTGTCTTAGGTCTTGTTTGATAAGAAATGACCTCGGTTGTTGAAGTGCACCCTGAATCCTAAAATAAGAAGACAAAATTTTCCGTTTTCTTAGGTCTCTTTCATTAGCGTGATTCTTAAAATATAGCTATAGGAAAACGCATATTATAGTTGCATGTCTTCTTCAATCCCCTCAATCCTATAGGATTAGAAAACTATAGAAATTTGTGTGAATGAGTGTTTGATACCACAGAGAAAAGAAATGAAATTGTACTAACATGTCTGAATGGATGGCAATTTTCCTCCAACTATCGAGTACAAATGATCTTTGGAAAAAATTCCAAAGGATTTAAATCCTACTTTCTCCGTTCCTGAATATAAGATATTTTAACTTTTTTTTTCGATTCAGATTATCTAGACGTGTTTTAGTGTGTATGTTCACTCATTTCAGTCCGTATCTAGTCCACATTGAAATATGTAAAACATCTTATAATTACGAACGGAAGTAATACAAGTCAAACGACCTCCATAGGAACAAATAATCTTAAGGAATCATATTCTACAAAAATCCCTTAAAATCAGTTGAATCAAATGAGCCCATAAACTAAAAGGCAAGAGAAGGAAGAAGACAAGCCCATAAACTAAAAGGCAAAAAGAAGGTGAGCCCATAAACTAAAAGGCAAGAAGAAAGCGAGCCCATTAGCTAAAGGGCAGGAGGGAAAAAGGTCATAACAAAGTTTGTAGTAATTGGGAGAGGAGTTTTGGCTCCCAGGAATTTATGCTCTTGGTTTTTAAATTTTGTTTAAAAGTATTTTGCAATATCAAAATATTACGGAAAATATTTCACGCATACATCTCGACATTCTATGTGCTCACAAATTCGTTTCACGAAAAACCAAAAAAGGCAAAATTCGGTGTAAAAAAGCTTTTCGCAAGATTTTTTTTTTGTCTTTTTACACATGCCATAAAAAATGTTGGGTTTTCCGCGAAACTTGGTGTACACACATAGAATGTCGAGATGTACGCGTCAAATATTTGTTCGAGATTTTTTAACTTTTGAACGTTTCAATTTTTTTCCCATGTGCCAAACTGGATTTCACGTGGTTATACTGTATATTATGTGAGCATTCTATTCCCTCTCGAGTATTGGACAAGTTTATTTGGTCCCTACAACTAGAGAAACTTGACCCTTAACTTTCAAACGTAGATTGGTCCCTCACACCACCCAAATGGTTTGATCACTGATGTGCTCGTGGTTTTTCACATGTGGTAAACCACTCAATAGAATATTTAAAATGTAAGAATATCTGATTTAAAGTATTGCAAAGATTTAGAATTAGTAAATATCTTTAAGGTGTTACTTTGTAAGAGAATAAGAAAACCTATTTAAATAAGCAATTGAATAATAGTTTCCCAATTACTTACGGACATTATAAACCATAAAACAATTACTTTAAAATCTAGAAGTGTTAGAAATGAGAAAATTTAACAAATAAAAACTGACTTAGAAATACTATGGAGAAACATTGAATTGGATAAAAGTCACAAACAATTAATGAACATTCATGAAAAATCAATACACGTCTATTTTTTATGACCGTTCTATGTTTTTCCTTTGATAAAATTTCTTCTATCCGAAGTATAGTAGCCATTCTTCAAATTTATAGTTTCCCAATTTTTCCTGCTTTCTACAATTAAATTCCTATTAGAAACGCTCATGGAAAATAAAAATAAAATCTAGTAATTTTTCATGAATACTACACTTGCTAAAAAAATATTGTCTTACAATTACAGTGCTTTCATAAATTTTATGGTTTCCACACAATTTCCGATTTCTACAATTCATTCCAGTTTATTGAAAATTTATCATTATTCTGTTTAGCCGTGTATTTATTTTTTATGAACATTCCTTTTCTAAGATGACAAGGGAAACCGATAAATAGTCGACCAAATTCGTACGAGGACTTGAACCAGGGTTGTGAGGTTGTTACAGCCACTCTCCCAACCAAGTTCGCTAGGCTCGACTGAGCTATCATGTATGTTAAGCCACTGCCAAATCGCCCGAGGGGCTAGATATATCCGGTTTTGAAAGTTGTGGAGCAGTTTTGTCTGGTTTTAGATCTTAAGAACCAAAATAAAATTCGGCCAGTAACTAAGGGACCAAAAAATTTTATTTATATGTTCACTGAATTGCAGGTGATCGAAAATGCAAGGCTAAGAGGAAGCGATAACACGAAGAAATTACAAGGTACGCGTATTTGAGTGCCCCTCTATACTGAAAAAAGAGAGCCCTGTAATCTGTATACCGCAAGTCGGCACATGTGTATCATCCACCTACTTATTTGCTATGGACATAGAGCATGTCGGCTGTGATTAGTTGGGCATCTGAATTAAGCTGACACGGAGTCATCAAACAACCACTTTTGGCATATTCAGAATTCACAATGATAGTATTGAACCGCCTGTAGTCCCAGATGCTACTAGCAAGGGGTCCAATGATTTCTGCTAGCTTAGGACCATGGAGACAGATGCTGGTTGCTAGTAGTATCTTTCATGCATGCGCGGATGCAGGTTGCGTGATACCATTATGAAATGAGCTCACCGATCTAGTGTTATTTTTTTCCTTTGTCAGTGAGGAAGAAGAAGAGCAAGAGGTGGTTGATAAGCCTTGGCAAGGCCAAGAAACTTGGGAATGGTTTCAGAGCTGTGATCGAGAGAATGAAGCGGCTGCGGCTGAGGATCAGAGTGCGAGCCCTGGACCGGCTCAGGCGGCACTACCGTCGATGCTTCGCTGTGCCGCGTGTGAAGGGGAGCAAGCACTACACCAAACTAGAGTGACCTTTGTTTGATCCACAGTCAAGACGGGACATCTTTTCAGTCGAACTGTTGTCATGTATGCTGCATGGTCCTACGTAGTTAGAAAAATTAACTGTGCACTTTGGAACGTCAGACCGATATATCGAGAAGATGATACTCCCTCCGTTCGAAAAAGGATGTCTTGGATAATCTAGATTTGGATGAGTGTACACTAAAACATGTCCACATACATCCAAATTTTGATATATCTAAGACATCCTTTTTCGAACGGAGGGAGTACATATCTGTACCCTCCTAATGCCATCAGGTGCAACCTACTGCTGCATTTTCTGCAGTTGTGTGTATGCATTGAGCAGTTGAAGTGTGTTCATTAAGCTAGTGAAGATATTTCTATAGGCGGGCTGAGCATGTCCTACGAGATAGGTCGGAGTTATTCCTCAACAAAACCGAACGGTACTGTTCAAAAATGAAGCTGACATCGTACCCTATCGATCATCTCTGCGTCGTAGAGAAGTTACTGAGAATTAGTACAAGTGATTTATTGTTTGATCTCTAAGCCTTGTCGGCCTTTCCTCCATTATTTTTTGTGAATTACCGTAGTATAAGTTTCTGTACTTTGTGACAGCTTCACTTAACAAACTTTGCTTACGAGAATGGCAGCTCACATCACATGCATTTCACAGAGAAGAAAAAGAATTTAACATTCTAGTTCAAAGTGAGACTAAAAGAATTCCGAGACGGAAGCCAGTCGCTAAACAGAAATGCCACTATCAAGCAACATGATGTTTTGTGTGATCCGAGCACCCTAAAGCATGTTCCGTGATTTTAGATTTGAGTACCTCTACTCAGATTGGACTACATTGAAGGGACAAGTAACAATAAATAACATCTAGGGCAGTGAATATTGTGAATGAAGAAATAAAGATTGGTAACTGTCAAAGGAACATGTAGGGAAGGGGAGCATGGAAAAA